>JAHBCN010026093.1:0-10845 GCA_019359885.1 Listronotus oregonensis | reverse complement strand
GTGTCCGAGCGTTTTTTACTCAGGTGCTTCTTTTCCCCTAAAAAAGATACTTTTCCAGACTTTATGGCCTCACTGTATAAAACCGTATTTTCCCCAAAAAAGCCTTATTTTAAAATTGCTATAAATAATGAAATAAAATAAATAGTGAACGACAAATCTATAAACTTAAGTAAGACAGCTAGGGTACATAAGCTTTAGCACTAAAAAAACAAGAATAAACGCTTATTTAAGAAAAAAATAAAATAAATAGTTAAATAAATTTTATTTAAAAGCTACAAACAGGTACTAAAGGAATATTCACATAAAAAAAAATAAAATTCCTATGAACCCTTTTTGAAAAGAAAATTTTCATCCCATTTTTAAATAAAAAATTTTTTTTTTTTTGCCTGTAGAAATGGTGCTAAAGTTTATTTACTGAAAGTATATTTTAAATCTTATTTCCGTATCTTAAATAAATGGCTACACTGATGTTTTAATTATAATCATTTAATCTTTTTTAAGTGTTTGCAGTAAGATATTTCAAATTTCTATAAACATAATAATACATATAACGTACGAAGTGGGCAAATTTTTAAAACTTTTGGTAAAATAAATATAAAAAAAAAAAGGTCAACTTTACCATCAAAAACCCGTATTGAAATTTTGCCTTTAGGGCGTTAATAGTTATTTTCCCGTTCCCATTTTTAATCTTTATCACGGGTTTTGGGCTTTTTATTGTTACGAACATTATCGATGGTAAAACTTACCAAATTATGTTTTTATTAACAATTATCAATACAATGATTTATTTGACATCTCCAAAATCTGTGGGATTAGAAGAGCCCAAAAAAATTTCCTTGTTGATTACTTTGACAGCATATTATACTCTAAGGCAGGGGTCTCCAAACTACCCCCCGAGGGCCACACCGGGGCCCGCGGACAGATTTTGTCCGGCCCGCGGAGAGCTAGCATACTTGAAAACTCCTTTTTGAGAACAAATAATTTTTATAGCAAATTAAATTTAGTTTACTGAAGTATTCTAATTTTATGTTGAATAATTATTAATATGACATCTACATTGATATGGTCATGGGCTAACTCCGCTAACTCTAAATTCTTGTAGGCTTATTGTTATTGTTTTTGATAAGTTGGATAAAGAAACACAGAATTGTAATGAGTAAAGAATGTATAATATGCAGAAAATTTAACTTCAGTATATAATAATAACAAATTTTGAAATGAATCCAACTAACATTTTATATATTTTAAATAATCACATAACTTATAACAAACATAATGACATATGAAATACTAATGAGATTTATGTAATTGAGATTTTCCACTGACAATAGTTTGTAGTTGTACAATTTACTTGTACCAATTATTAAAAAATTTAAGATGCTCATCAGTTAATTTCGATCTCTAAACATTTTTTGTGTACTTCATTTTGGAGAAGGTTTTCCCCACAAAAATTAAAAAAACAGAAAAAACCACGAGCAAATTTATAAATTTATCAAATTGTGTCAGTGGAAGACTCTTATAAAATTCCAACAAAGATGAGTTTTGAATTTGTTCTTAATTATATCATATTTTAGATCAATCATTTCCATTTGAATTCCGGGGGCGGGTTTTTTAAAGTCGGATCAAAAGGATTCTAAAAAAAACTTAATTTGTTGCAATGGCATCAAAGTCCGAGAAACGAGTATCACAATTTATCTTAAAAACACTAAAGTTTCGATTGCAAAATCGATAGGAAACTCAGTCTCAGTAGTGTGGCTGAATATTTCACATGTTTTAAAATGTGAAAAACATTTACTTCGTAGTTGTGATTGAAACAGTCTCAATTTCTTCCGGAATGATTTGATATTAGTGTATAAATCAGAAGATGCTGGTTTTCTCCTTGCAATCCCAAATTCAGTTCTTCACATGTTTTGTCAAATCAACATAGAATGCTAACTTCCCAGCCATGCGTTGTTTTGTAATTCAGTAAGAGGGCGATGCTTTTCATTCAAAAAAATTTCGATCACTGCTCGAAGTTCAAAAAAGCGCTGAAGGACTTTCCCACAACTAAGCCAGCGTACGGCAGTATGATAAGGTAAGTCAGCTTCCAATCTCTTCAATAAATTGTCGGAATTGTCGGTGATTCAGCCCAAAAGATCTGATAAAATTAACAGTTGATATGACTGGTTTCAGAACGTCAGACATATCCAAACATTTTCCGCACAAAGACTGTTGATGAATGATACAATGTAAGACTAATGGTTTTGAACCACCGTCATTTTCTAAGCCTTTGACACAAGAGCGACCACTCCTTTATCTTTCCCACTCATGTTTTTGCCTCCATCAGTTGAATACATTTCAAGTTTTTCCATCGAAGGTTCTTTTGATTAATGGCCATTTCAACTCCTTTAAAAATATCTGTACCAGTAGTTGTGCCATGAATACTATACATATCAAGAAGTCTTCGTGCACTTCATAGCTTTTGTCTACCTCGAATATAAATCAACACCTGAGCAGTATCTGACACATCCGTTGACTCATCCAAGGCCAAAGAAAACCACTCAAAATGTCCATTTTTGTCGAACAGTTGAGAGGATATATTTTCAGCGATGTTTTCACCCTTCGAGCCACAGTGTTTGTGACATACTGACAGTTTTTAATAAATTTACCTTTTCAGGGCACATTTCTTCGGCTACTGCAATTATGCATTCTTTGATCATTTCTCCATCGGTGAATGGTTTTCCACGTTTTGCAATTTCAAGAGCCACACGAAAGCTGGCACGAGTTGCAGCCTCTTGTTCAGTTTTGAGTTTTGTAAATGAAGATTGCTGCGATTTCAATCCGCGCTGCATAGCTTCGAATTTTTCTGTCCGCAAACTTCCTGTATATTTTGAGTAATTTTGAAAATGTTTTGTTTCATAATGACGTTTAATGTTATATTCTTTGAGAACGGCTATGCTTTCATTGCAATCATCGTTTTGTTACTGGGCTCAATTACGAAATACTGAATGTTCCACTGATCTTTGAATTTTCTGCATTCACTATCAATTTTTCGCTTCTTTTCCATACTACTAATTCACACACAAAAGCAACAATTCAAATCAAAATACTGTTATAAAGATGTCTTAAACTTAAACACGCACAAACACGTTTTAAGGAGGTATGCAATATTTTATTTAACAACAGTGTCATAGGAACTGACTTGTGGTTGCGCCACTAGCCTTCTTATATATTCCAATTACTGCCATCTAGAAGTAAGTGGAAGACACCAGAACTTTCTCGAACCAACGAGATTATTCTGTACGTGCTATTAGCGCCATCTGTTAGCGATAGAAGGTACTACCTATTTCCGCTTGTGTCCACCAGATGTCGTGCACGTTACTCCTCATGACTCGTACTCTGCGACTAATCTAGAAATTACAGATAATGACAGGAAAATTAATAATATGCAGTGTTGCCGTTTTGCGGACTTTAGTCCGATTTGCAGCCTTTTTTAAACGTTGTGTACTTTTTCGGACTTTTTTTTCATCAGTGGACTACTTCACTTCTTACCACCCGCAACAATGATAATATGGTTTTGGCCCTCGGAACTTACTGGAGTAATCAGTATGGCCCTAAGGCTGGAAAGTTTGGAGACCCCTGCTCAAAGGGATAAAAATGCCACCCCTAAATATTTTGCTTTTTACAAGCTAGCGCACTACAGGTTCCGGTGAACTCAAGCCGATGCAGCTTAACATTCTTTATATCTAATGCTATATCAAACACCAAATTAGTTAGCATAAAAATTAACATGCCCGATTCTAAGTCAGTTACGTTAATTCAGAATTCACTTACAGTTTCCGCGTAAGCATAACATAATTTATTGGTATTGTTTTGTCTAAGTTTAAAAGCAGGTTCATAAATTGAGGAAATAAAATATTCAAGTGGTTGTTTTTGAAACCGATACTTATTTGACGTAAAATATGACGAAAATATACGCTATACCTATGACCATAAATAATGACGTTTGCGTTTCTATTTTCACCCATAATTTTCTTAGGTTGTGCGTAGCTTTCTAGAGATTTGCAGTAATTTAAAGTTTATGCTCGTTTTAATGATCAACGCTATATGCGGTTGATTTGATGCCATTTACAGTCGTCTGGCATAACTTATTTTTGTTTATTTGGTTGAAATTAATAAATAATAGGCAGCGTACAAGCATCCCGCACTAACATTTTTTGTTATCTTAGGACAGTGTACAACGGTTTAAGGCCTAAATACCAATGTACCCAGGAATTTAAAAAGGAGTAAAACAATTTATTAATATGGACTTAAATATTTGGATTCTGGGTAAGAAAGATCTCTGCAGACAGAAAGTTCTACATTTTAGACATTTTAAAAAACTGTTTTAGAAGATCCCCTAAACATTACTAAAAAAATACTTAAGGGGGCTAGAGCCCCCTTAATATGAAATTCTAGGCATGGTTTTTGTCTATTATCTTTAAAACCGGTATTATAATTGGTATATATATATATATATATATATATATATATATATATATATATATATATATATATATATATATATATATATATATATATATATATATATATATATATATATTTGAAGATTTATTTGTGAGTGGTACTTTTAAAATCATATAATAAAAACAATATTTAAACTTTTTTCTATTAGCTAAAAAAATTCCTGAACTTTTTTTAAGTCTGGAATTGAAAATCAAAATTTTATCTGGAAATTATTTCCATTATTTTTTCCAGAAAAGAAAACAAAATATCTTCATTTAACTCAAAAAAGGTTGATATTGACCAAGAGCACCTTTCTCATAACTAGGGAATTCCATAAATTAATGCAAAAATGGATTATATTTAAACATAAAAAGTTTTGGACAATACATGTTTTAACCCCATCCAGTAAGTGATGCTCCTTTTAATATTTTATCAACAAAAAAATGTGACATTAAAGCCTTATAATCTTTATATTTGTAATTATAAATTTATTTTAAATCGTTTAAAAGATATCGGGTTAAAATCACCTTCAAGATTCATTGGTGTTTTTACAGTTTACAACTTTCCTTGCTTGACATTTTTATTGCTGCATTTTTTGACAGTACATAAGGTTTACCAACTTACTAAAAGTTGTAAGCAAGCTATTTAATCATTTCTAAAACTCTTAAGTACAAAGAAGTGCACAAATGAATGATTCAGTTGTTATTTATAAATATACAGGGTGTCCCAGAATCTGTGGGCAATCTCTCGGAATCTAATAGAAAACCCAAAAATATTATGTTCCCATAAACTTTTTTCCTATGACCCTCCCCTACGGAGATAGAGGTACGGAAGCCCCTGGAAATTTGTTTGAATAACTTTTAAAATACTAGGCGTAATTTATATTTTTTTATGATGGTTACTAGATAAGTCTTCTTAAAATGATCCCATTAAATCATATTTGGCTTATTTAGTTTGCCAGGGACGGACACAATAATAGCAATTTTTTTAACATCCTGTATGATAAAGGCTCAACAATATTATTTTTGGATAGATTTAACCTTAAACAAAAAAAAGGTATTCTTGATTGATATCGATAAAATCAACTGTTTACGAAAAATAAAATATTATGGTTGGTAATTTTTTTTACATTGCAGGGTGTTTTCTAATTGTACGTCAATATTTAGGGAAGCAATTTTTGGGTCCATTTTAAGAAGATAACTTCATATGAACGTAACACTATAATATTCACTAAAATGGCCGGAAAGCTGCAAGAAAATAGCGCCGTCTTTCTTTATAAAAGAAAAATTGCAATAATTGAGCAAGCGCAGATAAACAAATTTTATCTACAATAATAGTACACAAGAAATTTTTTAAAGTGTAAAAATACAGTCATAGATGTAAAAAATGTTTCATGTGTAAAATAGGCTCTAGAATCATTTAGGGCTAATTTTCAGACACCCATAGTCAAATTATGGACTCAATAGGTTTGTTCCAACCCATGGTTTTTGGACGGTTTCGAAACTGTTAGGATCGATAAAACGCGCAAGTGCCGATTTTGCACAGTTTTATGTCAGTACAAAAACAACGAAGTTGGAACGCGCAAAGGGTTTTTGCTTTTTATGGGGATCAAAATAACCCTTCGGAAAAGGTTCACGAACGATAACAAATTTGGTTGGGACAGTAAAAGGATCGTATAATACCCATGAGTTGGAATGGGTTTATTTGACTGAGCTTGCGCGTGACCGTACAATAAACGGTATTTTGCGGGGTTGGAACAAACTTGGTGTATACTCGAACGTATCAGAAGACATACATTTTTAAATTAAATAAACTAGTCCAACAATTTCTTAACTTACCAAAACACTGTTGGAAATGTTCGTTCTTCGCGCTAAATTGATATTTAAAATCATAAATCAACTACATAAGTGATCTCCAGCCGTGATTGACACATCGGCCGCAAGTAAGTTCATTAATAAATGAACTTAAGCAGAAATACCAGCACGTCAATTAAGAATTCTAAAACTGGTTGTAACTTTTCCAAATACGGAGATCAATTTTTAAATATGGTCCAAGCCTCTCCTGTTTTTATAATAGTAAACTAGTTCTCAGCAAAGATTCTCAGACCAGTTTTGATTCAATTTTAATTTTACCATTGTCCTGTAATCAACTTGGTGTAGTATTATTAGCAAATTAAGGTTCATTACCGATTAGTAGACAAAAAGAAGCGTGCCACCGGAACAAATTTTGATGATAATACTATTTTATTCACAAAGGTTTACTTCCAATTATTATTAATACATGTTTCTTTATTATCAGTGGCAGCTCGAAAGGAAGGTTTCTAGAGCGGCCCCCTTCCAGATAAAAATCAAATTAAAATTGATCGTGGTCATGTGCACGTAAGAATGTAGGAAATGAACCAACTTAGTATTTCGTACAATTTTTTTTAAACTAAAAACCTAGCAAAGCGCAGGCGTTACAACAATGTACCCTCCAATTGCTGAAACTCCTGCTTGACGACTAGCGCTGATGACGGTTTTTTACCGAAAGCGCTTTGCTAAGATTTTAGTTTTAATAAAAAAATTTGCACGAAATACAAATATACAAATACTTTATTTCCGAAAAATCAATTGGTTTACATTCCATTTATAAAATTTTTATAAATAAATTAAATAAATATATGTACAGGGTGGGCATATAAGCGAGGTAAGCGGCTGTATCTCAGGACCTGTACATCTGACAACAATGGAATTTTTTTATTATTATAAAAGTGGCCATGAGAAAATTCTGAAAATTATTTTCAAGGGTCAAAACTTATGTACCGCCATCTAGCGTTCGGCCCTAGCGGCTCCTGCGCGTAAAAAAAACTTTAATTCGCTATAAGTTTAAAACGAGCAAAGATATCGTCGGGTTTTCACAATATTTTTGCAAATTTTATTTACTTTTTAAATATGATGTCGATTTAAATTTTTGCAGTAAAATGAAAAAAAACTGTAGAGCGATAAGGAGAACGGGTATTTAAAACAGCCTTATTTATCTTGCAAACAAATTTTAATTTGCTGAAATCGAAAAAGTGGTTTAAAATTTACACCGATTTTAATGATTACACTTTCAAGAGCTTCCCCCACCCCTACTATCGGTCGTACGCCAATGAGCCTTAATCCAAAATAATAGAGAATTTTCTGGGCTTTCTAACAGTATTATCAAAAATATAGGCTAATATATGGGTTTTCGGAAAAAAATACGTTTTCCTTATTAAATTTTTAGCTGCGCCCTCTAGCGGTGAATTACGAAACTTGAAAATAATTTCCAGAATTTTTCATGGCCACTTTTATAGTAATAAAAAAAATCCATTCTTGTCAGATGTACAGGTCCTGAGATATCTCGCTTATATGCCCACCCTGTACAGTGTGTCCAAGATAAGGATGTCTATCATGGGGATCTTGGAAAACAAAAGAAATACGATGATGTTTAAATTACAGAACAGTTGCGCATTTTCAAGCCCAACAATATGCCCTTTAGAAAGTTTTGAAATTCTAAGTAGTTCCGGAGATATGTCTAAAAAACCGAAATTAGCCGATTTCTTTTTTATTTTTTCTTGACGTTATTTAAACAAATATGGAAAAACAAAAGACACTTTTTCATGGCCACTTTTTAATCTCTACAAAACAGCGTTGACAGATTTTCCGTACTACGTTTCGTTTTCGTTAAACCATCATCAATTTTATTTTTTAAAATACGGCCCTCAATTGTTAATTGCATTTTTTTAAAGCAGTTTTAATCCCAAATGATGTATAACAATATTTTTCTGTTTAATAAACATATTTTCCATAAGAGACAATGAGTTAGTGTGTTAGTGTTATACATTTTTGTAATTGGGATAATAAGAGGTTCAAAAATAATTAAATAAAAACCCAGGTCCGTATTTAAAAAAAGTTGATGGTTTAACGAAAACGAAACGTCGCGGAAAATCTTTCAACCCGTTTTTAGACCCAAAATTGGTCGAGAATTTTGTTTTGTTTTTCCATATCTCTTTAAATAAAGTCAGAAAAAAATAAAAACAAAATCGGCAAATTTCGATTTTTTAAACATAACTACTCGGAATTTTAAAACTTTCTAAACGGCATATTGTGATGCTTGAAAATGCACAACTTTTCTCTAATTTAACCATCTTTGTATCTCTTTTGTTTTCCAAGATCCCCATGATAGACATCCTTATCTTGGACACACTGTATACTTATACTTGAGAGACTCCACTTTTTACCACTAGGGTTATTATAATTTTAATATTGTATTTTGCGTATGTCCTAAATATTTAGTATTATTTAGTAAAAATATAGGTTACCATTCTAATGAAACTGAAAGGTGTTTTTCAACTTTAAAATCAAACAAAAGTTTTTTGGGAAATACTATGGGCAAATAAAGATTAAATGCTTTTGCAATGTTCTCTATTAAAAAAGTTATTATTAGTAAAATTTTGAACTTTAATGAAAAGTGAATAAAAAGTTTATTGCTGACAAAAACTGAAGAATGGACGTCGCAAAATAGAATTTGTGTGGATTTGCTTATATTACTATCTCGATTATAATCTATTTTTGCCTAAAATAAAAGGATTGGGTATATTCCCATCTAAATGATATACACGATTGGCAAGAAAAAAGCTTGCATACCAATTTCAATGTAATAGAGTAGTACACATATGTTATGACCCCAGATTGAAAAGAGTACGACAACAATTTCCCCTGTTCCACTTCCAATACGACGACGGATGACGGCGATTCGTTAGCATATTGTTGGTTGAGGCATGCAGGAGGATGCAGTACAAGCGTCCAGCTATTTTCTGCATCACTGAAAGTGCTAAAAACATTTCATTATTCTAAGTGGATAATCGGCTCGGGTATTGCAAAGCGCAGCAGGGCAATGTCTTCGAGCATTTATTAAAATAAGAATGCTTTTAAGTTTATTTTTTAGAATTATTTTTTTATTATTAATTTTTAAGAATGTTCATAAGTTTGTTTTTTTTAGAATGGTGATTTTTATTTTATTTTGAGGCTTAAGTCTGATAAAAATTTAAAAACCTTGTAATTACTGTTGTAATAAATACAACAGTGATTAATATGACCGCATAAAAACGAAAATATCGTACAAAATCTCCAAAAATGCTATTGGCAATCACTTTTTTAACGTCCGGGGTCCGGCTGATACTGCCGAGTGCCAATCGCCGTCCGCCGAATCGACCGAATGCCCTACCCGCAGTATTTCCCTCTTCTTGTTGGGCCAGTAGAAGGAAAATCAGCCACTGCATGTTTTCTGTCTGTCTTTATTTCGCTCAAGCCTTTGCCTATTAAATTAACATCTCCTTTTATCGCACTGAAAATCAATGTAGCAAGAAATTGGTTTGCCAGCCGTGTATAATATATATATTAGGTTTTGCTTTTGTATGTTGAGCCCTCCCTGTTAAAGAAACCATAAGCCGCCACTGTTTGTTATATACATAAGAAAATGCATTGATATGGAACAACCAAACTAAAAATTGAAATAATTTTGTAATAAAATGAATACTACAAGAAATACTTTAGTAATAAAAAATAAGGCTTAATTTTTATGCATGTGCTCTGATAAAAGTATATTTTTAGGTAAAAATGCCCCATCTCTTAGCTTAATTATTAACGAAATACATAATTATTGTATTCATAACCAGTGTATTTTTCTGCCAAGTAAGTAATTTTATTGCTTTAATTATAGCATATTGCTGTCCATTTGTTCGTGTAGGATATAAAATTGTTAATAATATAATTATGAAGTAAAAAAATAATTGTAAATATTTTTTAAAATAATGCTAAAATATGGACTTGATTGGTAGTCAAAAAAAAAACAAAGTGCCTTAAAAAACTCCTGATGTCAAAAGGGATTGATTTAAGTGACCTTAGGTATATTTAAAATTGTTTATTTAGCCAGTGGAGGGTAATTAAAATTTAAAGAATTTATAGTGTTTTCCTAATTTCGAGACTTATTTATGCCTTTGTCTTTTTTATCATAAACACAAACATATATTTTTTAGTAATTAATAAAAACTTACCTATTGCAAAACATGGCCAAAACTCGAAGTGCGATCCAACGACTTGTGTAATACACAGCAAGACATCTCCGACGAGTAGGCAGGCCACGTGATTAGTCTGACAACGCCAGTGCAACACGTGATGACTGGTCGGCAACAAGGAGCCAGCAGCCAAAGTAGCTGCCAGAAATATGGCGCTGATTGCTAAGAATATGGGGTAGAGGGTAAGTTTCAGAGAATCATTTTCATTACGCACTGATGATAATACTGGTAAGTATTCTTGGCAGGTTATAATACTGGCTGATCCACCTGAAACAAAAAAA
>JAHBCN010026092.1:0-10958 GCA_019359885.1 Listronotus oregonensis | reverse complement strand
GGGTGGGGGTATTTAAAGGTTTCCATAAAAAAACTCTGTATCTTCAAAAGGCAAGCCGATTTTAACAAGCTTAGGCTAGTTCACAAACTTTTCTTTGATATAAATTTATAATATTTGAAGTTTTGTTAGTTTCACATTCGCCGCTAGGGGCTTTTTTCGATATTCCGAGGGGAAGGTTAATTTTTAAAAAAAAATTAAATGCATTGGTATATTTTTTCCTGAAAAATTAGCTAAATAATGACTAAATAAGCTCGCGAAAACCGTATTTCGAATTTTGTTCCTTATTAAAAAATTAAGGCCAAAAAAATATTTTATATGTCAATACCCAAAAACTATAAAACTTACAAAAATTTTATAAAACATTAATTATGTTTTTTAAAAATCTTTAATTTAGTTATTAAATGCAATCTTTACGAGTTAAATAAAAAAAAATCAAAATTTGGGGGTATCCTTTTTAAAAAAATCCGGAAAATTCGATTATTGATTATAATTAAAAAAATATTGATTTAGGCAAAAAGATTATATAACCTAAATTAAAGGTTTCGTTAAAATAAAAAATTGATACAAATTTTCTTTGGCCTAAATTTTAGGTAAAGAACAAGATATCTAAATAGGTTTTTTCGCGAGCTTGTTTACATCATTTAGCTTTTTTTTAAAAAAAAAAATATACCAATGCATTTAATCTTTTGAAAAATTAAACCCCCCTTTCCGTGGAATTTGAAAAAGCCCTCTAGCGGCGAGATGTGAGCCCAAGAATAGCTCTTTTTAACCAGTCCAAGTTTGTTAAAATCGGCTTAGCCGTTTCGAAGATACGTTTGTTTTTTACGGAAACCTTTAAATACCCCCCCACCACTTTATTTTTAGAGATACAGAAAAATTGTAAAAAAAAAGGTTCAAATTTCCTCGATTTAAAAATCGGGTATTTTTTTTGTTAGGTTAATAAGTTCATAATACATCATTTTTTAGATTAAAATTGGAGTTACGGCCCCAGCGGCCATTTCAGAAACTTGAAAATAATTTTCCAAAAATAACCCTTTTACTAAAAATATTTCCCCCGCCGTTCGATAAACATTTTTTGGGTACACCGCGTCCTTTCTTATTTGGACACCATTTTTTTAACATTAAAAGTTCATCAAAAGGGAAAACCCGTACCTATCATTCATATGAGTTTGGGTCCATTTTTATTTTTATAGAATAAAAAAAAACGGTCAAATTTTTTTTTACAATATGTTAAAGTACCCCTTAAGTTATTGATATTTTTTAAAAAAAAAGGTTTGTTATTAAAAAACTTTTTTAATATATACAATTATAATGAGATCTAAAGTGCTAAATGATCCCAGAAAATTTCCTTTACCATCTTTCTTGCGTTTTAAAAAAATTGTTTTGCCCATCTGTTTTTAGCCGTTTTCGGAGTTCTAGAAATCTGCAGAATAAACGCGTATCAAAAAAAATTATCACCATTAAAAGCTCAATGATCATCATTTAAAGCCTAGAGTGTTAGTTTCTAAACGTACTTTTTCTTTTTAATAAAGTCCAACAGAGGACAACGATGCTTTCCAAACCCTGGCCAGAAATTCGGTAAGAAACTACCCCTCTATTTAGTGTTAATATTATGGATTTTTCAACGGCCGTTTTTGCGAAAAATATTGGTGGCGAAAAAAAAGGGTTTTACCAATTTTTGTAGATTTTGAGTGGTCTTTATTTTTTGTTTAAAAAAATTCTCGAGTTCGCATATTTTGGCAAAATTCGTGGGAAACTCATTTTGGAACTTTGGGGGGGCCCTTTTCAGCGGGTTCCCACGTCGGAATCGTGATAAACTATTTCTCGCTCGAAAGCATCCGCGAAGCCAAAAATTTCGCCCAAAAAAAACTGCAGATTTACTTACAGCTTTGGGTACTTTTAGGTCTTAATTACGGGGCTATCATATTTTAGCGTTTTTTTTATACACCGCTAAGAAAAAAATTTTTAAAAATTTTATTTGATAATTAAAATGTTTCCTTCTTAAGACAAAAAAAAAAATTTTACCAAAATATATTTAAAAAAAAAATCAAAAAAAAAAGATTTTTTTTTTGATTTTTTTTTTAAAAATTTTTTTTGATATAATTTACTTTATAGAAAAAAAAAGACTATTATAATCTTTAAATTGGTTTTGGCAAAGTCATTAGGTCCTGTAGTAATTAGATATAACTTTTCTGAGGGAAAATGTAATTCAATTTTTTTTTTCAACCACCTGCTTTTTTTAAAATAATTATGTTTAATATTAATAAAAAAATTAAAAATCGGCAATGCACATGACACGAAATCCCTGTATTGAAAACCGGTTTGGTTAAAGTCCGTAAAATATTGACCTAATAATATTGAACTCACACAAAATTTTTCACGGGAAAAAAATACTGAAATTTATATAAACCCCCACCTGTAAGCCAACCCGGGGTTTTTAAGCGAACCATACATGGTCAAATTTATTTGCAGATATTTTTCAAAGTGATTTGATCCTTTTAAAACACGTTCAACAAATAAGCAAACAAAAATGCAACCTATATTTGTTTAAAAAACACCCTCTAGACTTTGACAAAATATTTTCAAATAATGTCACACACGCGCAAATTTTCAGTTCGGAAAAAGGCCCCGACCATACAAAATTAAAAACTTTTAATTTGATCAAATGTGTTTGCAAACATTGAAACTTTTTGAAAATAACGCCACACACACTCAAATATTATTTACTTGCAAACATATTTGCAAATAAATTTGACCGTGTATGGTTCGGGTTAAATAACAAAAATATAATGAAAATTTGACGGGCCGATCGGTCGCTTAACTCATCACAAGTCTCATGTTAGTGTCATTCCTTAGTAGGTGGGGGTACGATAATTGTTTTTCTCTTCTTTCCTATAATCTTTAAAATATCCAAAATAATTAAAATCAAAATTATTTCAATTTAATTTTAAAAATTTTAGAATTTCTTGAAGCAATATTTAAACATTTATGACATAATTTCCTTAATTACAGATCATTGGTGACCCTTTACCTCTTTATTTTTCAAAATTTAATTATTAGTAGTCTAATCAATCAGTAAATCGGTGATTTATGAATAATTTCGTAAACCTTTTACAAATCCCATTATAATATATTTTTAGTCTTTAGTTAAAAAGGATATTTAAGTCTAAAATATTTAAAAAGTGGAAGCTACATCCGAATATTAAATAAAACCTTACAAAATATTAGGTGGTACCCTTAGCGTGTAATTTGATATCTTTTTATCAACAAAAGAGAAAAAGCTGTAGTACAATGGATTTTGGGATATTTATTTGTCTACTGTAACAACCACACACTGGGACCTTTTTTATTTCATTCGCAAGAAACCCACAATAACAATAGACGGGGTTTGACAAAACCCATGTAATTTTTTCTTTTATGTATAGTCGGTTTTCAGTGATGTTAAAAATTCTTTTCGTTGGAGGTAGGTTTAAAGTAACTTTAAAATACTTGAAATGGTTTGATTTTATTTTGTCATTGTAAATTTTTAGAGAACGTTTGAAATAAATTCTTTGGGAACAGTCTTGACCTCGTAATGTTTAGGTGTTTCAAAGAAACCGATAGTGTGAAAATAATGTGAGCATAATTGGAGATACGTAACTAAAACTTGACACGTGGGGATTATTTGGTCAAAAAGAAGTAAAGGCAGCCGACAACGTTCAATTCTGTGTATTATTAAGAAATAATTTTATTGAACAAATATACATAATACATGACATGGCATACGTATTTTTTATAAATATATTAAATAAACTACATAAATAGTTTTATTAATAAATTATTAAACGTTTATAAATTTTAAATTTAGAATTTGTAAATGCTAGCGTATCCTTATTTTTTCTTTTTTTAAAAAAGACATTCATTGAAATAAAAATTTAATAAATATGTTTTTTACTGGATGGAAATAGACATAATTGGTAGAAGTAAATTATTTGGAAAAATACTAAAATATAAAAAGAAATCTAATCCAAAAATAGCAATCACTAGTTTTTTACATTACTAACACGATAAAAGAAAATTTCGTCCACTGCAAATAATCTATTAGAGGGCCAAGAGAGCATCACCCATCGTTAACCGGATGAAACCCATTTTTTTGTTAATCTTACACATAAACAAATGCATTTTGACTATATTGCCTATTAAAATATGGGTTTTTTTAATTTAAAGTTTAATCAACTTTTTTAACTTTGACTACATGATAACTAAATAAATTTTGTATAGATAGAAATTTTGAACCAAAAAACATGCCTAGCTGGTCTTGCCCCCATTTTTTAAACGTATTTTCTGGCAAGCAGGTGCAAACAGATAAGTTTTAATGACTATTATAATTTAGAATAATGATAATTAAATATAAAACGCGTTGATATATTCCAGCGAAAAAAGCAAATGACCTATTGTCAAGCTTTGAAATTTATAATGTCACCAAAAATTAAATTAAAAAATGGATAAAAAGTGTTATGTTTTTACCAAAAAATTTTTATTGATTTTAATAATGGAATTTAAAAACTGCTCATTAATGTTAAACGGAAGCAAAGAAATTTTAAATACAAGGATATTCACCTAACCAAAGATTCTCTAAAATTTTTTGGTTATCATTCCGTTTGTTACGGTAAAATAAATAAGTTTATTAGTTGTCACTTCAAAATGTTACTAGACTATAGACAAGCTTTGTTTTTCACTGTTCTATATAAAACGATCTTGCGCACTCTCTTTGATTTGACGAATACGCCGGGCGCAGCGACCATACCTTGTCTTCCTCTACTACACTTGTCGGGCGATTCGCTCTCGCCCTCTCGCGCGCAACTGCGTTATAAATTTCAAAGCTTGACAATAGGTCACATTTTTTCGCTGGCAAGACTATATCAACGCGTTTTATATTTCATTATCTTTATTCTCAAATTATAATAGTCACTTATAATAACTTACCTGTTTGCACCTGCTTGCCAGATAGTCTTGACTAAAAATGAGAGGGGCAAGACCAGCTAGGCATGTTTTGTACGGTTTAAAATTTCGATCTATACAAAATGTATTTAGTTATCAAGTAGTCAAAGTTTAAAAAAAAAGTTGATTGAAAATAATTTAATTAAAAATAGTCTTGACCATATTTTAATAGGTAATATAGTCAAGATGCATTTGTTTATGTGTAAAATTAACAAACGGGTTTCATCCGGTTAACAGATAGGTGAAGAACGATCTCCCTTCGGCTCTTAGACTATATATACTTAGATAAAACATATTCCGTTGCATAGTACCGATTCCACAATAAACTGTAAATTTCGCCTAAACAAACGTGTTGCACAATGCAATATACGTGTTTTTGTACTAGCAGTCTATTAATTAAACTAAATAAAAATACGGTAAACTTCTACCCAGCACTCACGATACCGAAAACTTATTTTTAGCAGATTTCGTAAGCTGAGATAAAAATAAAAAAGAACTAAAAAAATCGAATTTAAGCTTATAGTAGGTATTATAAGGTATACAAATATATGTTGTAGCTTCCGACAATTACTAGCCTATTTAATTTGTTTTTAATTTTTTATCATTACGCATACGATGTTGTTCTTTTGCGACAAACGTGAGTCAATATTTATTTACTAATTCATTATCACTCCCAATAGTTAAGGGTGAAAAAGATTTTCTTTCTTTGTCTATCGAAAGAGCCTAACTCTTTTTTGTCAGTTCTACTTTTGATTCTCTTTATAGTTTTCCTGTTTCTCACAAAATGTCTGTAATAGCATTTAATTTCAGGGTATTTAAGTAGATCCCACCTTCAATTAATGCAAAAAAAATATGTACTGAAAATCAAGGACTTGCATTAGATATATTTGCTTCCTAATTTGCGTTTATACTTCCTGGCTCACTTTTTTCGGATAGCTGGAAAAATAGATTTAGAAGCCTTCATTTTAATTATAGAACGTTGTTCTTTTAGTTTTTTACAAGACAAGAGAAAAATCCAGAAATTTTTAAGTTTTAAAGTATTTCAAAAAACACAACATGACTGGCGAATTTCGTCGCAAGAGATCTTTTTTCATTTGTTTTACATAACTAAAACAAATCCCTTTATTTCCTTGATAAATCCCAGATCTTTGCCTTTGACAAATCTAAAACTTGTGGCCAGGTCTGACATGGTGTGTTTCCTAACAATCTTCTTTTCTACGGTCTTTCATGTAAACTTTGTTTTGGTCCCAGTTTTCTGTTTAATCGACGTATTTCTAGTTATGTAAATGGTTACTCTTTTAGCTTTCACCTCATTAATTGTTAGGCTTCCCAAAGTATTCTGTTTTTCATATATGCTTTGTAGAAATTCCGCAGCAGTAGTCTGGGACAATTGTTTTCTTAATTGTAAGGTACAGCTAGTTTGTCTGGTAGTCTGACTTTTTTAAAAGTTCGACAGCCCTAACTAACCAGAACTAACCAGTTTTTATAAAAGCTAATTGATCTTATGTCATCTTGTCTTAATCTTTATAAAACTTTATTAGAATTAAATTTTTTATAAATGTTTCAGAACAAAATGTTGGCAATCATAACGACAATGGTTACTTATTTTTGTGTTTGCCAACTTTAATCTTTAAAAATTACCATGATTTTTGCCTAAGACTAAGAATTGAGTTGCATGATCACCCTACGCAACTTAATTGGGCATGTATTAATTACATAATATGATCAGATATTACATTTAAATTCAACAAACCTAATCTTAAGGTAAATTTCTACAAAAGTTATATAAAGCGATTTCCTAAACCTTGTTGCTTAAATTTCCTTGCTGTTCTTGTTTTATGCATATTTACTTTTCGTAAGACAAATATCAACTTGCTGCATTTAAACATCTTACGATCAGATTTATTGTTGTTGTTTTTTTTTTTGGTTCAAAATAAATGGGTAATTGCCAGTACTCCCCGTTTCAGACACAGCTTTCCGGCTTTGCTGTGTGGGAGTCTCCAGTAAGACGAGCATGTGCCCCTGGTGGCCCCGAAATTACTCGATTTTTCTTTTTGTTTCTGCAATAGTTTTATCGATACAAGGCACAAATGGCACTTTCTGCTAAGTACGCATACATCTTCCGTCATTAGGAAAACCCTCCGGAGTCCCCAAAACAGAAAGGGACAGGTATAGGAATCTTGTTCAAGCGCTTAGCCCCAGAAGAGGACTCCATCGTTTGGCGTGAGTTCTCCTTGATCCCTGAGGGGAAAGCAGTTGAGATGGCTCATGCCCCGAAAAAATGCCCGTTAATAAAAGCATTTTTATATTTATTATTAAAATAAAAAAAAATATTTTAAATATATATATATATATATATATATATATATATATATATATATATATATATATATATATATATATATATATATATATATATATATATATATATATATATATATATATATATATATATATATATATATATAATATTTTATCCCCTATTTACCCAAATTTATTTTACTTTGTTATTACACCGATATTGTTTAATCATACAATGTTTTCTTCTACAAAGAGTCCATTCAGGCGTAATACAAGAACTGAATTCTCTATTTCAATTGCAAATACTTCTTACCCTCAGTTCAAAAATAACACCCCTTTGAGATACATTACACCCTAATAATGTATTTTCGATAGCTTCAATAAACACATACATAAGGATGTCTTTGACCATTTGACCCTTGAACTAATAAACTAAACCCTTTAGGGCCTCTGTATCTCGGCTTTCGTTCCACCCCTTCGCTTTGTCTGAAAGGCCAATGCATCAGGTGAACAATTTGTACTATTTAGGTTAAGCAACGATTCATTATCTCGCCTGGATAAAGATGGATTACAGGTGAAGGTTAGATTGACGGTTCGGAGTTTTCAATTAAAATTTATTTTAGTTTGTGTTTAGGTTAGCCGATTTTAGATTGTTGAAGAGTTTTCGGGCATTCCACTTTAGCAAGCTTTATTTACTACGATGTTTAACTTTCTGATATTTAGGTTGTTCAGGTGAATGAGTGTTAATTATTATTATTAGTTTATGTCACTATACGTAAAACTCCAAAGTATATCGTTTACATTCTAAACCTTAAACTTATTTTACATAGAACAAAAAATAAATTAATCACACATAAATTTACTTGACATCTGGATTTGTAAAAAGATCACCATTTTTTATATCTACAGAAAACACCTACATTTACCGACATTATAACATTAAACTACTCTATACACCACGACGTAGATAAACTTACTGCATGCAAATCTGTAGTGGCGGCGATTGGAGAGGGGGGCAGGAGGGATGGTTGCCCCCCCCCCAAAATGCAGCTAGGTTGATACAGAGTTTATTAATCTAAAGGGGGTTATGACATCCGCCATATTGAAAAACTCTTGTGTGACGTCAAGAAGGGTCCATTTCGACCATGTTGGATTTTATGCCGGACAGTGGCGTAGAATTGAGGTGGAAACGAAAAACTGCTTTTATACCGACGAACAAAATTTATATTTCAAAAATATAAATGTAATTCCAATTAAGTATTGAAATTAAAAATTAAAGCGACAACACGACGATGGGGTACCTTTTCAATGGTATCTACTACATTAAATATTTAAAAAATGAGAAAAAAATTAAAATGTAGAAAATACTTATGATTGCTAATTTGTTATGAGTACTTACTCTATTTTTAAACACACGATATTGAATTATTAACACCTTTTTTTTCTTTAATAATACCCACCTATATTACGACGTTTATAAAATTTTATGAGCAAGTTTGGGGACTTTAATTATTTTTTTATCTTGGAACAGTCCGCGAAGGCTGAGGCCTAGTATGGACGCCCCGTGGGTGGCTGAAGTGTGGTAAGAGGGAGTATATTTACAAGAGACTTAAATTCTGCAGGTAGCAGGTTCCATACTCTTGACACTCTAGGGATGAAGGGCCGAAGAAAGCGGGAAGTTCGGGGCCTCTCCAGCTGAACTGTTAAAAGATGCATAAAAGTTGCACTATGTGTTGCTCTGTTGGGAGCTGCCAGAAAAGGAATTATCCTTGCCAACTTGTCTAAGCAGAAGCCGTGAAAATACCTATAGAAGAAAGACAGGAAGGAAGCTTTTCTGTAAATGCAGGATCAGAAATGGGCTTTTACAAGCTATCTTGAAGATCTTTGTAAGATTACAAAATATCCAACTCCAAATCAGATACTGCAAGCCATAGAAAAATTAACCTTTTTTTTAGGAATTTATGACGGTGTTTTTGTATTACTTCATAAATATATAAACTTGTCTATTAATCCTTAATTTATTTTATTTTAAAAACTAATTAAGTTACTTTTAAAAACTAGTTATTTATTTACTTACGGACCATACAGCATCTTGATATTGCAGAATAATAGCAAAATTTTCCACTTTGGCAATAAAATGAATTATTTTATGTAAAAAATGTGAATACAGGTTTATTGCTAAAAAACTAAACTTTATTTGTTTCACAACTACAACACTACAATACATTTACAATTGCAACAATTAAATAAAATACAACTGAAATTTTTACATTTTGATATGGAAGAAAAGAACACAGTACTTAGTGGTATTATTTAATAATATTTTGTGGTATACTACATTTTATATTTTAAAACATACACATCATTTAAGCATTAAAATCCTACTTAATACAAACACAAAAATTTCATTTATAGTTTGTTGGCAGCCCTTGCAAGATAAAACAAAGAATTAGATCTCGTGTTCTTATTTGGTACTCGAAAGTTTAACTTACTTACAAGTTCTTCGCAGTCCACTTTATACTATACAATCTAAACAAAAACTTCTTCAGTGCAAGGTAGGTTTACATCAGTTAATTTTAAAGTTGTAAAAGGCAAATCTAAAAAATATAAATTATATTTTAAAACATGTCATTTTCAACATAATATACCAAGTAATTGGTAGATAAGTATCCAAAAAAAAATTAAATATAATTAAAGAATGTAACTAACTGCAAAATTAATAAATGTACAAAATAATGGGAAAAAAATATTAAATACACATTCTGAAGGTATATTAATGCATATATCTAAAGTTGATCAGTTCTAGGTATAAGCAAGTCAATATTGACTATTTACTTTCTTGACAACAAATAACTATAATTAAAATCACACAAAAATTTCAATTTACTTACTAATAACTGTGTAACTACATTCCGAGTTGTGAAGAGTCACTGGTGGACTTAAAAACCGTGTTTTTGTTATTCGAGGTGTAATAATGCAAACTGAATGGAACTGCTACAATAAAAGAATATTTGTTAGTAATAGCAGCATTAGGATATATCATATTTTTCACCTTACCTTCTTTTATTAATCGCCTTTTTCCTTTTTGATCAGGATCACATCATCACTGCTTTTGCAATTTTTCTGGAAGACATATAAAAATCCTTATGGGAAACACAACTTTTTGGAGTATTGCACACTAAGGACTAATTAAAACTACACGACTAAACTTTACCAAAAACAATATAGTAAAAACAGTCAAAACCAATAAAATATCAACTCTGTACACAAATATTTTCAACCGTAAAAATAACCCCATATAAAAACTTCGACTTGTGGCACGACTCTGTCCACAGCTGAGAATGCTAGTAACTTTTAAAGTTACCTGACAGGGCCGCCAACATAAGCGACCCCTTTCACACCTTCACGTCTTGGACTTTTTCTATCCCCATTCTCGACGATGTCATAACCCCTTTAGATTAGTAGACTCTGGGTTGATACACATACCCGGCGCGATACTGTAGTGGCGAGGGAGGCTCCGCTTTCGAGGCTACTGACTTAAAAACTGGTGGAGATGCTTACGAATTGATCACATGTGTTACCAAGTTTAAGTTTATTTTTGTATTGAATGCTATAAAGCATTACTTTAAAATAACTAACATTCTTTCAAAGCACATACAAAATCATAATCCATTTTA
>JAHBCN010026091.1:0-10807 GCA_019359885.1 Listronotus oregonensis | reverse complement strand
GAGAAGGAGCAAAATTCGGCTCTATCTTCCTCGACGTTCTAATCAAACGAAATAATGGACATGTACACAAAAAAAAAAAAAAAACCCTGGTATACAGAAAACCTATCACCACACTGGACAATATTTACACCAAAATTCTAATCATTCTAACGAAACCAAAGGAGGGTTATACGCACTCTATACAATCGGAGCAGTGACCATGCACAGTAGGAATCCCTGCAAGAGGAAATAGGTAACATAACTAGGGATCTTAAGCAGAACGGATGGTGAGAGATCAGTAAACTGGAAACAATTCAAAAAAATATGAAAATAAGACAAGAAACTCTAACTTGAACGAGACTCTACGTGACCAAATATTCATGACAATTCCATATATTAAAGAATTTCAAAAGATCCGCAGAATCGCGAATAAGTACAATATTAAACGGCATTTAAATCTCAAACTACTTTCAAGAAGTATCTCACCAAAACGAGACCAGACAATAATGTTTCAAACAATGACTGTATCTACCAAATTTCTGCATTGTGGTGAGGTATACATTAAACAAAGAGACCTCTCTCGAAGCAAGAGTTGCATGGGAACACAAAAAACATACGAACGAGGTGGAAACGTCGAAGTCGGTATTGCCGAACACGCTTGGTCAAATAACACCGCATACAATGGTCGTAAAGCAAAACCATTCATAAAGAAACTGACTTGGAAGAAAAAGAAAATTTAAGGAAGCTGCAATTATTGTAAACAACTAAAATGTATTTAGCAAAACCTAGTGTAGAAATCTGAATATCTGGCTGCCTTGCTGAACCGTGAAAAGTCGGTCAAGCTTCAGTGAACAAGGGATAGTATATGTCAGCTTTTAGGAATAGCTTTGAAGTACGTCACTGGAAACGGTTGAGATACATCATTAACCGAAACGTTGTGTAACAATGAACAAATAAAGACAATGAAAGTCCAAGATTTTAGTGTTATTGAATGAATATCTGTTAATTAAATAATACTATATGCTTAATGCTGAAGTAAATTCAGGTAAACTTAAAATCAATTAACACAACATACCACCCACCTTTCTTGGTCTTTATGAATACTATGTCATTTATGATAAAACGTCATTCAAAAGTAAAAAAACTATCGAAATTTCTACATTTAGATAAAAATTTTTAAAATTAGTTAATTTTGTTTAGTTTCTCATTCTACACCAGCCGACTTGCCACCAAACGTAGATTAGTATTTTAGATTTTTTGGGTTTTTTGGGAGGTTTCTTTCTTTTTTATTGCAGGCGATCTGCAAGTTCATACGGGTCAATAGGGCTGATAGGGTCAGCTCGTATACCCGGACCTGGACCGAAGGGTCCCATTTTCTAAAAAGAAGTAAGACGAGGCATCCCAAATGAATAAAACTGAAAATTGTTGATGAACACTTTAACGAATTTATTTCCGTTGAAAATTTAACTTAAAGGTAATTTTCAACGTTAAACAATGTTAATTCAACAAAACATTTGAAAATTCGTCTTCATTGTATATTAAAAAAAATGTTAAAATAATTGCCTGTAAACATTTTTTGCTGAGCCCTTTAACATAAAGTGTAAGTATGATGTCACATATTTTAATAAGATAGTAGAGCCTTAAAATAAGTCGAAAAGTTTATATGACATATAAGAAACTTGACAGATTTTTGTCTAAAACGATGAAAGAAAGTCATGTACTTGAAAGCAGTTATTTCTGTAAACCAAACAGCTTTGGAAAACTTTTAACTAATCGCTTATCAGTAGATTCATCGATTAAAACAACTTAATTTTAATGTTTTAGTCTACAAATAAAAATAATTTTACTTTGTAACAATTGTTCTCGCAGTTAAAATTAAGAAAACAACCTTTGTGAGAATGTCAATGCAACAAAGAAGCTTACCGATCCGGTTTGATTATTTATTTTTGTTTGTTTTTGAATCGAAAAATATGTTTGATATGCTTTAAATCTGAAACTGCATGGTGGTGTACCAAAGAGTGATGAAAAACGGAATGTGCGACCGAGAAAATTCTTACCCAAGCAAAACAAAAAGTGCTGTTTTAAAGCATAAGAATTTGTGTTTTTAAAATGGATATTGTCTATTCTATGGTAAGCACAATTATTTTTAATTATAAAGAAAAACCAAACAATATAATTGATTGCTTTTACCTTAAATTTAATAACAAAATAAATTCTTGTAGAAAGCATGTTTATTACTTGAAATTGAATGATCTCCTTAAAAAGTTTAGAACAGTGCAAAACTCACTACAACGTTCAAAGTTAAGACGGGCTTCGACAAAACAGGCGCGGTGTTGCCAACTTTTTTAAACTTTGAAAGTGCATATTTCGAAACAATTAACTTTTTGGATCATACTGCTTTTGGCTTTTTTCTGAATTACTTTTCTTAGCTTCTTTACTGCCCATTAAAAATCATTTTTTGATAAATTGCCTTTTACACCCTGTATACATATTTAATATTAGTAACAAAGGATAAAACGTATTAAACTTTATGGTTATCTTGTTAAGTAAATGAATACATATGGGGTGTATGTCTCCTGGGCTTGAAATGTTTTCAATTATAACAGCTAAATATTTTGATTTAAATGGAAAGATCTAGGGCAGAGTAGACAGCTTATTTGTATTCTGTGCGCTGTTTTATCATTTATGGCAGCGGAAGAAAAATACATTTAGCAAAAGTGGTCAAGAGAATAGTTGAAATTATTTCGCTTCTGAAATAGCCGCCAGGGGCGTAACCGCGGCCCGGACTGAAAGAGGAGCTTTGTGGATCTTGGTTATATTAATCAATAGCACGGATTTTGAAAGTCATGATACTGAACTTTCTTTTATTTGACACTTTTGCCGTGAGTCTCTAAAATAAATTGCGGGGTATTTCAGCTGCCTCTTGTGAAGATGACAGACTCCTTATTTTGTGGCTGGGCCGTAATGGCATCTATTGCACCCGAAGTTGAGTTGCGTAAAGAGTTATTTTCCTTGAGCCATAAATGTAATATTTTTTTGAGGCCTTGTTACCCACAAATGCAAAGCCGCCAGAGGGTTTCTTCCAGTCTGACAGAAATAGCTTAACTGTCTCTAAAGTGGAGAATGGCAAGGCTGGTGGAGAGTTCTACATAAAAAGTAGTTAAATGACAAGTGAATGTGGAAGCTCCGTGGCGAAAATCGATGGTAATCCTCGATATTCAGCCTACCTTAAAATTTAGCTGTGTCTCTTAGAGTGATGTCATTATCTCAAAACTATAAAGCCACAAGAAATGGATATAATAGAGAATGATGTATTTACGAAACCACCCTCGGGTTGTGTATTTTTATCAGTGCCGTACTATTTCGCTGAATTATGACAGAATGCTAAACCTGAATTCTTCGTGGATTTTTTTGAGGTAGCATACTCTGAATTGATTTTTGTCATAACCCTCGTTAAGTATTGCAATAAGATGAAAAGATCATATAAAACTTGGGCAAAGTGTCTGCAAAACATAATTAATTGTTCTGGCAGCACTCGGTGGTTTTATAGTTTCGAGATATTAACGTATAAAATTGACCTAAATTTAGGGCAGAAACAAAAATAGAGTCAGTAAGTTCTGTTTCTTCGTTGAGCTAATAAAGTATATTTAACTACTTTTCACAAAAAAATACACCAACTGTACTTTAATTTTAAGAAAATTAATAATTTCTGCTGAAATTATTTGAAAAAAGCCCTCTAGCAGCGACATAAAACTAACAAAACTTCAAATATTATGAACATTTTTACGCCCTAAGAAAAGCCTCGTCGACTAGTCTAAGTTTGTTAAAACTGAAGCCAGTCGTGCTTTTGAAGACATAGAGTGTTTTTTGAAACCTTAAACATCTCTCCACCACTTTATTTTTAAGAGATACAGCAAAAATTGTCAAACAAAAAAGGGCTGAAACTAACTCCTGATCTTTTAAAATCAGTATTCTTTGTTAGGTTAATATAAAGCAAAACTATTAGAAACATCACTCTTTGACTGCCCCTTGAGGCCATTTTAGAAACTTAAAATAATTTCCAGCTATTTACTTCTTTGATCAATACATTAAAAATATTTTTCTCCATCAAGCAGTTATAAACATCTTCTGAGATACAGCCAAGTGTCCCTTCTTATTTCGGACACCCTAGGCAATAATGAAAGATAAAAACCCTTGAAATAATTTTGCGACTAATAACTATTTAAATTTCCAAGAAAAATTATCTTTAGGTTAAATTTTAACAGAAGAATTCTTTGTATGTTCTGACCATAACATATATTTTTTTATTTTTCAATTAATATTTGACACTCAAAGAAATCAGTGACGTACTGAGCCTGATTCTCAATTGCGCAACCGTAAAACAGTCATGTAAAGCCCATTTTCAGCGTTAAATTAAAATCGATAAACAAGGAAGATAGAGTTTCAATATTGGAACTTTTTTGAAATTTCCTCTTTTCAAGGCCCTCTTGTAAATTTCCGCTATCTTATGGTTTATGAGTTATCCAAAAAAATCAAAGCGCCTTTTTGTTGTGCAAAACTGCGTGGAATTTTTACAAGGGTAAATTTTTTTATAACGCTCTTCTTCAGATTTTGGGACCCGCGTCGAAGCTTTCTAACCATTTTCGCAGGAAACACACTTCGACTAGACTTGCAATGATTTTATAAACATTTGATGATTATCGCATATTTTAACAAGTGTATTTTTTTAAATTAAGATCTTAATAAAAAAACATTAACTAACGTTAAACCGATTATGGCGGACTAACTTTTCTATAAATGCAAACTTTGGGCCAAATAATCAGTGCCAGTTTGGAGACGGTGATGCTGAACTGTGACGGGCAGATTCATGAAAAGAACACGTCAGAATGGATGGAAAATATTCCCATGCCGGCCAGATATGGAACTGGATGTTGATGATCTTAAAAGGTATATATCCAGCCATGAGGACTAATGCTTTAAATTAAAGTGCTGGAAATGATGATGAAATTCGTTGTATATTAATACGCTTTTTGATCATTATAGTATAGACTCGTCTAGTCCATCGAAAAAAAATGCAACCAATTGTACCCAGTATGCACTTTTTTCATTTAATGTTGATATGCGCTGATCAATATTATTAGGTTGACTGCAGTTTATTGATTGAAAATAGAGCCAGGAAGTGCAAGAAAAGTAGCTATCTCGAACACTATACCAGTATGTAATTTAATTGGTCATCATAAAATAGCCTTTTGAAAATTTTAAATTTTGTACAATTATACTTCAAGTCCAAAATTTCTGTCAATGACGCATCGCTTCGTTTTTGGAGCGTCCTCGATTACAGGTAAATAGGGAAACTAATTCCAGTGGCGTATGGATTTTAGAAAATAAATATGTAAATTTCGTCAAAACATGAAAACATTTTTCACAAGCAAAAGTTATTTTCATTTTCATCAAACCTTTAAATTAGTTATGCTCATATTACTGATATTATCTGATTAACTTAAAAATGTGTAATTTTTTTGTTTAATTTTTGAGGTCAGAACACAAATTGAGTTTTTTTATGATTTTTCAACGCTTCTTCAAAAAATACATTTTTTACTTACTTTACCTTCTCTGATTTTATTTTGCCATTAAAAAAAATAATAAAATTTTAGTCTTAACATAAATTAAAAAAGAGGTAAAAAGTATGAAACTGATGAGATAATCCAAGTTACAACCTGACTGCCACTCAAATTGACTGATCTTGGTAATTTCAATATTAAATGCTGATATTTATACGTATTTGCTTCATCAAATGACTGATTATACAGAACACGAAAAGCCTGGATCATCATTTGTAGAAAACCAATAACTATTTCGGATCTTTCGTGTCCCATATTTAAGATTTCCATATCGAGAATGATATTCTTCTTGATCAAACATTAGCCTGACAGGCTGTGGTCGTGGCTAATTTTATAAAATGCCATAAAGAAAACTATTACAACCCGGTAACAGGTCAACATTTTTGAATTCCTTTGAGTTGAATTGACGTAAACGTTTTACCTACTTTTTTATTGAAAATTTAAGGTTTTTTTCTTTTAAAGTGTTTTTTTTTAAGATTAACATGTAGTATGAGTTTTTTAAATATGCGTACAAATGACAGAATTTAAAGGAATTGGTTTTAAATGGAAATTAAAATGTAATTCAATTATTATTATTTTTTAATTACTATAAGATGCAAGCCAAAACAGCTTGATTCATGTTTAACAATTGAAAAGTAAAAGTGTGTAAAAATAGCGAAAATATCGCATTTTCCAGTATCCGAATAATTACTAATATTTATTTCGCGCTTTAAACTGAAATCATCACGAAAAACTTTTACAAGTTGTACATATTCCTGCGGCAATCCAGCGTAGTTCTGACGTTCCCGAATCCCATGGTGCATTTAACCATTATTCGTTCTTTTAACGTTAACTTTGAGTTTTTTTGGCGTGAGACCGAAGCTAGTGCTATTAATATCGCGAAGGCAGAATTAAAAGCACTTAACAACACTAAATCTTATATGCTAATTATATACATTAAATATGATAAACTACATAAAATTGGTAAAAAATTAAGATCTTTATATACTATAATTATTGTAGAAATTTATAATATTTATAGTATCCTGCATAGTAATTAAAATTTAAACTTGCAAAACTGTCCATAATCATTGTTAATTAAATAAATCACTGAACAGCACGAAAACCTTGTCGATACGCTTATTCTTCAAGTCTTTCAAATTGCAACTAAGTATTGTGTGTTGCCACTTTTATTTGTCTTCGATAACAACGATTTCATTACATATTGGCGTGCTATTTTAAGTGCGATCGCTGGCTGGTTATTTATTCTGCGAATTTCAGGACAACGTGGCGATAAACTTTAGGCCGGTTCACTGTTATTTGAGGGGAAAAGAGCATCAGGCTTAAAATCCATTTACTATGTTGATTTTTATTCAGCTGCTTTGAGGTCGGTTGCGGCTTGTGTAAAATGATTACTGATAAAATTTTGGACTTCAGGTATAAGTACAATTGTTCCAAATTTATTCTTTTAATGAATAGCAAGAAGTTTGAGCTAGTCTTAGGACGACAGACATACAGACCTGCACATATTAAGTAACATTTTCTGTCATTTTTAGAAATTAGCAACAGGATTCCACTTTAAATTGGGTAGATCTGAGGCAATGATTTCTTTTTTTACCGCAATAATTTCCGCAAAAATTATGTAGAAAAACTCTGTAAAAAGCTGCATGATTTAGTTTTTTGAATTTATATTGTTGTTTTACTGTTCTTGCTCAGTTCGGGTTTTGAAAACACAAACCTGTGATGCAATGTTTTCTTTTCTTTAACAGCCTTTATTGGAAGACTCCAATGATGATGAGGGGTTGTTTAGGCGGTATCTCAGATTTCACTGAAGCACTATGACTGGTGCAGGGTCACAGAGATACTGTTGATCAAGCTTAAAGCCCATGGATTTTGGGGAAAATCTCTTTGAAATGGCCTTCGCCTTACCTGTCGGACGTTATCAGTGTGTGTTGTTCAATAATAGTCAGTTCAACGATAGGAACAACAATTGGAGTTCGCAGGAATCTGTTTTAGGTCCTCTGCTATTCCTAATTTACATCAGTCGATCTTGCCAGATTACCTCATTTGGGTAAGTTTACAATGTTTGTTGACGACACCACCACTCTGCACGGCCGTATGGGGTGAATTGTAAGAGTAAACTATTGGAATAAATCAATTTATGCCAAAAGATCGGGTGTGACGCCAATTTTCTAATCCTTAATATGTTCATGACAAATGCGATTAGCTTTAAAGTGGTGGCTTATGATGTGAATTGGTGCTAACCAATAAGCATCCAACGGTAAATCACTTTAGGCCCATACACTGGTAACAAGTTGAAGTTTGAATCGTGCACATTTTACAACTTAATAAAAAAGTATCCAGGTTACGGCTATGCTGTTAAACTTGTTTCAGAAATAAGTAGTCATGGAAGTTTGAAACGTTTAATATACCCTCGTTGTTCATGCGCTTTCATTACCTGTTTAACAAGCAGTTTTGTCTTGCAGAAAGAGCCATTAGATTTTTATGTGGAGCGCTACTCAATTTTATGATCCTCTTTTGGCTGAAAAATTTTAACATTACCTTGCATTTTCATACTGGAAGCGGTGTTTAGTTAGAAAAATAATACTGAAATTTGCAGAATCTTTTTCTCTAGCTCGTAGGATGTGGATGGCTGCTTTGTCCATACCGTCCTCAACGTTGGTAACAAATTCATTTGTGTATAATGTTAAAAATATTTAACCACCTTCCGGCGCCCATTAGAAAAAATATCCTGAAAAAAGATTGAAGAGAAGTAAAAGGCCTTTATTAACTATTCTCAGGGACGGAATTTTTAAACGATAGTTTTGTGTGAGGCTTGTAACATTTTTATCTATACTAAAACTATGTTGTTTTTATTATGTTTTGTCTATTTTAATTAAAGTGTGTGTTGCTTTATTATTTCTGTTTATTCTTTTTTAACTTTTTAAATACACTATATGATGAAAGGGAGATAAGGGTGGAAAGGATCACCTTTTATATATTTTTATATTTTATTTTGACTTATTTTTTTGACTTTAGGTAATGATTCTATTTTTTAATATGTACATTTAGTTTTAAGGATGCCTTGTCTTATGAGTATTGTTTTTATTAAGGACAATAAGCCATTTTACAGCTTGCTAATTTTTCGTACATATTTTTATCAAATTTCATTTGGTTTAGATGGATACTGAATATAAATTATTCCAAGATGGCTATTTTTTGCGCCTTCTAGGTCTATTTAGTCAACAAACCTGTATCGTACTGTAAACCCATCAATAAATGATCACTGCATAGTGAATATTCACCTTTCAAAAGGCAATTTGATATGATTGTTCCTTTTCGATGGGCTGACACAGTCAATAAGGAATAATAAGGAACAAATTTGTAAGAACAATTTAATAATTGATTATAGTCTCTGTGTGCCTCTAAATTTCGGCCTGCGTTTTTGAGAACGGGATCATGTATTTTTAGCAAAAATGCGTGGTTTTTTGTGGAAAATAACATTTATATCGAAATGATAATTCAAAAAGGGCTGTTCTAAACAAATAAAAAACACATTTTGTTAAAAAATGCTTAGATTTTAAGATAAGAACCAAAATTAATCATAAAATTGCTTTTACGAATGTGTTTTATTCAGAGTAATAGTTAATTGTGTCATAAATACAAAGTATTATGTTTTCTTGATAGATTCCAAATTTTGCAACTATATAGCGGTTACGATCTAGTCGCCTGTGAATTGATACCGGCAGTAAACGAATCTAGTCTGCTGGGAGAAGAGCTGTTAAAAGTGGCCGGCAAACGACTTGTTTAACATTAAGTTCGTTGCCGAATTTGGCGGAAAATATTTGCAGCTCTGAGTCCGCACTTACCAGATATATCGAAACGTTGGTGAGTACTTCTAAATTTTCAGAAAATAAGTGTTCTTGGAACAAAATAGTTAATAATGGTAGCTTTTTAAAAAATATTACAAATATTTATATGCATGTATTGGTTTCATCTGTTATTAAAGTTGGAAAAACTTATGAAAAAGATTTAGGTATACAGAAGGTAAAAAAAGTTTGAAACAAAAGAGAACGTTGTTTTTAATTTAATTTAAAAAAAAAACAATAATGATTTGGGGTTTTTTAAAACCTAAAAAACCCTTTTGACACGGTGATGGTGGTGGGGCAAATGTAATATGAAATTTTAAAAAAAAGAGATTAGGATTTAAAAAAACGAAAAAACAATAGACAAAACTATTTAGAAATTGTGTTTTTTTGGGCATTCTGTATTCATTAGGGGTATTTTTTTTTTTTCAAAAATATATTTTTTTGGTCCCATTGTGTTTTTGGGGAAAAACCCAAAAAAAATTTCCCCGAAAGTTTCAGCCAATATTTTTCCCCCCCAAAACGTGTAAAGAGATTTTTTTAAAAAGGATTTTAAAAAAGGATCATTTTTTTTTTCTATAACTGGTTTTTTGTTATCGTCTTGCCCAAAGACGAAATTTTTTGAGAATTTAATGTTAAAAAGCGTCCGTTGGGGAAAAAAACCATACCGGATAGTACGGTTCACAAACCCAAAATTTTTTTCCCCCAAAAATTTTGTTTTTTTTTTCATTTTCTTATAAATGACGAGATTAACACCCGAAAAAATAAATGACAAAAAGGGGTTTAAATATAACCCCAAAAAGGGGTTTTAAAAATTTAAAAGCTAACACCAACACCCCCAAATATTTGGCCTTTTAATTTTACTATGAAATTTTTAAAAATTTTTAATTTGTAGTATTAGTTTGTAAAATTAATTAAACCCAAATATCTCAGCTGTTGATCTTAAAGGGTTCGATTATTAGGACCTTTTTTTAAAAAATATTTCAACCTTTTTCATTTCTCTTTTTTTTAGCTCTTGTCATTTATGAGGAAAAAAAAACCCAAAAAGATTATTTTGTAGATAATTTAATTCTCAAAAATCCTGTCTTTGGGCGAGACGATAACATAACATGCTGCTGAGTTTAGAAATTTAAAAAAAAAAAAACAAAGTTTACGTGCTTTTTTTAAAAAAAAAATCTTCACACGCTTTGGCATACTTTTAAAAATTTAAAATTAAACTGAAACTTTTAAATTTTTTTTTAAAATTTTTTATTTTGAAAAAAAACCCCATATTCATAGATTATAAATTTGTATTTTTTTTACTAGAAATCGTTTCAGATAGTTAAAAAAGGGTTTTTAAAACTCGATTTATTAATATTTTTA
>JAHBCN010026090.1:0-10898 GCA_019359885.1 Listronotus oregonensis | reverse complement strand
TTTTAAATTAAAAGTTATATTAAATATGCAATTACAGCTTTTTGCAAAAAATTTTTGGTTTGGGTAATTTTTTTACTAATTTTTATTTATTTTTTTTAAAATTTTTTCTTCACATTTAGTAAATTTGCCATTTTTCTGTAATTTTACAAATACAACTCACTCTGACACACAATGTCAACTATTTCATGTCAGTGCATCCTAATTCGTTAAATTTGCAACCCAAACAATTAATACGGAATTATTAGTAAATAATCCCCAATCCTAAATATCTCCCAAAATATGCGAATAAAAAATTTTTTTTTTCCACAAAAATAAAGATCAATTCGAAATCTACAAAAATGGTCCTTCCCTTTTTTTCCCACCAATTTTTTTAAAAATTTTCCCCCTAAGAAAACCCCCGGAAACGGCTAAAAAATAAGGGGGCAAAAAAATTTTTTATCAAAACCAAGAAAGATGGTAAAGAAAATTTTCTGGGATCATTGAACACCTGCTAAGTTTATTTTTAAAAAAAAAAAAAAAAATTTTTTTTTTAATAAAAACAAAACCCAAATTATTTGGGAAAAACAAAAAAAATTAATTTTCCCCGAGTAATGGAACAATTCTCCGCCCGCTTATAAGTGAACCGGGCGGCAGTGAAAGAGGGGCTTTTGGGTTCCTTATCTCGAAAACTATCAATTTGTCAAAAAAATATAAAAACCCTTTTTTTGTAGATTAGGGGGGCGATCTTTTTTTTGTCTAAACAAAAATTCTCCAATTTGCATTTTTGGCAGATATTAGCGGAAACCCTTTTTTTGGGTTGGGGGGCCCATTTTCAGCTTTTTCCCCACCTGTTAATGTTGATTTTTTTTCCTCGAAACCACCCCTGAAGCCCTAAGAAAAAAAAACTGTACAGATTTATTTACAGCTTTGCCCCTTATTTACGGGGCTACAAATGAACAAAACAAACATTTCCCCTGGTGGGGGTTCCCCAAACCCGTCGTTAAATGGAAATGAGCCATCCTTTAGAATAATCGTTGATGACATTGTTCGTTTTTTTAATGTCAAAAAGAAACAGAAATACCCCCCTGGCTCCCCTTCCAAAACCCCCACCAGATGCTTCAAAAACCTGCAGAGACTTTGCGGAGGGTGAATTAAAGCCCATCGCTGCTAAACTGGATGAGACATTTATATCCCAAAAAACAGATTAAAAGAGGGGGAGTTGGGTTGATGGCCTTCTTTACCTGAAGAATACGGTGGTACCGGTCTGGATTATTTGGCGTATGCCATTTAATGGAGGGAAAAATCTAGAGGGGAAATTTAACTCTAAAAAACCCCATAGAATTTAATACAAGGGGGTAGCGCGTTCTTTTTAAACAGTTTTAATTTGGGGATCAAAGGGGTCGACAAAGCCCGGGTTTAACCAAAGTTTCCCCAAATTGCGCAATTGGGTTTCTTCCTACAAAAAAACAGCCTTTTTTGTCTTCCACTTGTGGAAGACAAATTTTACTAAATTTTGGTTCCGCGGGTGTTTGTAAAAATCGAAAGTTGAACCAAAAGGGAAGTTTTTGCTGGCGCTTTGCCAAGCAACTTTTGAAAACTAGGAACTGAAAAACTACTGCCTAAACCTTTCCGGCCGCCAAATTTTTTTTTTTGGGCAACTTTTAATTTTTTCTTTCCCTTTTTCTAATTTAAAAAGAAGTTTCTTTTACAAACAATCTTTTTTCAACTTGGTAAAAACGCCTTAAATTTCTTTTTGGGGCGAAAACCCAAACCCATCTGAAAATTTTTGGCCCAAACTTGAAATTTAATCGTCATTTTGTAACAAATAACACGCTTCATTTACGTTTTTTGGTAACGACTGCGTTTCGGCGATTAAGACGGTTTAAAAATTTTAAGTGTAGGATAAAAGTTTTAATTATAACAACGGCGATTTAAAAAAAGTTAAAAGAACAAAATTTTTGCCCTATATTTGTAAAAAACTGAAAATGAGCAATCTTGTTGGATTTTTCGGGAATCTGCATTTTTGTGTTTCAGTTGTGCCCTCGGAGTATTATTCAGTCAATACCTGTATCTTGGTCCGATCCTAAAAGTGACACAAAGGGAACAAAAAGAAAATTCAAACCTTTACTAATATAATAAAAAATACAGGGTGTCAGAAAATGCGTATAAACAGCACCAAGTTTCGGGGCCCGGAAATATGAAAATTTTTTAACTTAACATTTTAAAAGAAAGTTTTTTAAAATCCGGGGCCCGTAAATTTTTAAACATTTCCGTGCAGAAATGCTGAGTAACGGGAATTTTACTAAATTCTTTTAAAATAAAATTTTTTTCCTAAATTTTCCAAGCACATTGTCAAGTAATTTCTGGGGTTGTTTTTTACCAGAGATAAATTTGTGTGAAGCACTGTTTCCTTATGATTCCCCCAACCTTTGAGCATATAGTTATAGACATTTCCGCTTGTCCGTTCAAACAATGCGCGGAAAAAGGGTGAAAACCCTTTTTTTTTTCCCAACTGTAATTGGGTCTACGGGAGAACCCCTCTCACCGAAAAACCTTTTTGAACGGGGAAAAAGGGTTTTCTTGATTCTTTTCTCGCACGCTAGTGTGCATTTTTTTTTTTGTGAAAAAGCCGTTTGACGAACTAAAATTATGTAAGAAACTAAGCAGTGTACACTAGAGTCCCGCTTATCCGAAAATCCGCCTAATCCGAACAGGGCCAGGACAAGAAAAATAATTTTTATAAAATTTAAGAACTAGAAAAAGTAAAGAAAAATCAGTTTTTTTAAATAACGTCGTACGTTTATTTACAAAATATTATACATAATTTATTTATTTGTTAGACACTTACAACTGTTGACTAGCACAATTTAAAGTCAGTGATCTTCTGACGCAATGCACTAAATCGGCTTTACACCATCTGCACCTATTGTTAAATAATAAAGGTCTATTTACCGCCTGTCCTTTAATATTTTACACATCAGACGCTAAATATGCCTCAAAGACAATAATACGGTATTATGTGACAAAATTCCGCCTTATCCGAATTTTCGCTAATCCGAACAGGTTAGGTCACAATTATTTCGGATTAGCGGGACTCTACTGTATAAATTAATGTAGCCATTTTAAAAAAATGGTAGCGATTATACGAAGGGTTAAAAAAATATAGATAGATATTTTATTAAGACTAAGTTTTTAAAGACCCTCCAGCCTCCAAACTAGACAACTTATAAATAGATAAGTTGAGTTAAATGGCCATAATGCCGGTCAAGGAATTTGTGGTCTTCCGATGTACAGGGTATCCGGATATAAATGTAACCCCCCATTAACTTTTTTATTTGATGTTTAGGAAAGACAAGTTTATATAAAAGTTTAGTATTTTAAAATATTTTTTTAAACTTCCTTTCACCTATACAGGGTGTTTCAGAACGTCTGGACGTGGTTTTACTATTTTATTTAAAATTAATTCCCCATTTTTGTAACATTTGCGTTCTCCAAATTCTAAACATATTTTATGTAGCATTCCATATTTCTAACTTTAATGGTTACATCGCAAAATGCAAAAAAAACTTACTATAAGCCTTATCATTATTACTATCATGCTATATCGCTATTGTTTATTCATTTGATCAATTATCCATGAAGTTTGACATATCCGTTAAATGACTTTTAGTACAGGGAATGTGGAGAAAAAAGGTGTTTGACCTCCGGATTTTTAATTTCAGTTTCAATTTTTGTGAAAATTTGGAATTAAGTTGTTTCATTTAGATCAAAGTTTTTATATCTTAGGGGGTGCTTTTATTTTTAGGGGGAAAACCACCCCGTATGCTAATAAATTAAAAAAACCATAGAAATAGACCTTATGTAAATTAAAATCATAGCTAAATATGTAGAATGAATCTATTTTTATGTTGTGAGTTATATCTAACATTATATTTGTAACGTTTCAAATTACTAGATTACAAAAAAATGTTTTTTTCATTTTGAAATTATTTAATAACGCTTTTATTGTAGAAAAAAATATTTTAACAGTTTACGGTATAATAAATATTTAACTACCATAACTTAACCTTTAAATAACCACCCCTTATGAGATTTACAAAAAAAAAATGACAAATTAAAATCATTTGATGATACATAATTATAGTCCCGGAAATGAAGCTAAAAAATGGCAAAACCTCGCAACTTTTTTGTCCTGCATCGATTTGCATAAAAAATTAAAATTAGGCGCTTCTAACTCTCTACTTTAAATTCTATTTCATGGTGATGTGCCCTATTTGTTTTTTTAAGGGTGAAAACTACCCCAAATTGTCAAAACTTATATTTTAAACCTTAAGATGGTTAAAAGTTGGTTTGGATTAGTTGATTAATGATTGTTTTATGCTTTGGAATACAATTTTAAAATATTTCAACCCTTAAAAATCAACCCTTGTTAGAGCTTAAAGTAAAAAAAGAAATATTTACCCTAAAAAAATGATTAATTTACCGTAGTGATTAAATTTTAGAATGTTGTTGTTTAAAATATGTACTTATTTTATTTCGCAAATTTGGCCCCTTATAAAACAACCCTTAATATAGCTTAGTTAAAAAAAGATTTATCCCCAAAATTATTAGTTTAAGATTTAAATTAAAAAATATTACTGCCTAAATTTACCAATTTCATTCTTTTGTTTTCAATTTTAAAACTCCCCCTTACAACATTGCAAACTTATAAACCAATATTATAAATAAATAGAAAAAGACAGAGAACTACATTCAAAAATTATACCGGAAAAGTATAAAGTATACGGTTTTATAGAATTTATGCTCAGAAGTGGGCCATTCGGATTTTTCGAAAAAAAGTTGATTGGTTTTTTAAACATAGCTCCTTAATTTTTAATGATAGAAAGTTTTTTCAAAAAAAACTTTGTAGTGTTTTTAAAAGCTACAATTTTGTAAATTAAATCGTTTTTAATCCCTAGTTTTAAAATGGGATGAGTTTAAAGGGCTAGAAAAGGTGGTGCTCGCTCGTAAATAGAGGATTTAAAACCTATATCTGGCCATATATTTATTACAGAAAAAAACTATGTAATAAAAATATTTTAATAAAAAAGCATAGTTCGGTACTTTACATTTTTTTTGAATCTAGAATTTTAAGTTTTTTTAAAAAAATTAATTGTTTTTCAATTTAAGCTCCAATTTTTCTAAAATCAAGCATTTTAATTTGGTGAAACTTCTAGGATGTATTAATAATACATATATAAAAAGAATCGCAGAAGGGTACAGATCTATTTTAATTAAGAGGGGCATTAGGGGGTTGTTTTTAATGACCGTGAAAAGTAGGGACCGAGCTTATTTTTTTTATAACTCGCTCAATTTTTATGCTAAAAACTCTTTTTTTGTTTTTAAAAGAAAGGTCTTATTATATATTTTAAAAAAGACCTTATATACCTTGAAAAATGCATACTTTTCCCGCTATTTGACTTTGAATCTTTCAAATTTAGCATTTGACGAACAAAACCTAACAATTAACAAGCCGTAGCTCGGTCTGTATTGGTTGAGAGAAAATTATAAAATATAATTTTTTAAAATTTTTTTTATAGGCTAATTTTTGTTGTTACAGGTTTTTTAAAAAAATGCATATTTTTGTTACTCGTGAAAACCCATTAAAAACGTCAATTTTTTTGTCAAAAAACTTTATTTTCAATCGCGAATAACTGAAAATATTGTTTTACGAAAAAGTATAAAACATTTTTTATAAGAATTACTTTCTTTATCGATTTCTGTAGTTAAAAAAAAAGTGATTGCCACTCCCAAGATGGGGAACCACCAGGAAAAAGCACACCTCGGCATGGTATAAACTTTAATCCGGGCTTCCCACCTTCTTGAAAATTTCAGTAAATCCATGCAGGACAAAAATTCCTAGCCAAAATGCCTCATTTATGTACTATTTCTTTCATACTGACAATAGTTTTAATTATTTGGTAAAATATTATTTAACTATGGGTTATTCCAAACAAGAAAGAAAAGGCATTTATAAATGTTATAATCAAAAAGAGATCAAAGAGAATAATTTAGGCTGTGAAAGAGTTGCAACAAATTAGTTAGTAATAAATTTGTACTAAAGGTATTTCTTTCACAAATATTCGATTTCATGGCTAATTGATGAAATTAACAAACGTAGCGATATCGCTGACGGTTGTTTGCATTTTATAGTAACTATTAAAATCAGACATGGGTATGCTCCATTCAAAATGTTTAGAATTTTAAAGAGAATGCAAATCTCAAATAGAAAAATATATCATTAGAAATAAGATAGTAGGGCCACGTTCAGACTTTCAGAAAAAACCATAAATTATAGGGAAGTTTTTTTTTAAATATTTTGAAACATTAAACTTTATACGACCCAAGTTAATGGGGGTTTATATTTATATCTGGAAACTATCTCGGACACCTAACATCTATTAAATAGTGCTGATTTTAAAAATAATTGGATAAATAAGTATATTCGAAGTTTTGAATAATTAGATAATCATTACATTTATATTGTATTTTATGACCAGGTAATTAAAATATTATTAAAGGATCATTGTTATTTAAATTAAAATACTATTTATTTGTTATTCACGTAGGTTATTTGTTTTCTAATTTTTGTTTTCGTAACGTATACAAATTATGTAAAATTGCCAAGTTGCTATGCACAAATTATAGTTTAAAAAAACAGGCTTTTATAACAAACCGAACTACAAAGTAGAAAATAATTTGTAAGTATAAAGAGTTTGTGTTACAGTAATAGCAAGTCTAATAATCAATTAGGGCTAATTAATTTGCAAAAGATTAATTTAAAAATTAAGTTATTAACAAAATAAACAGTTATAGTAAAAAGTTGGGGTGCTTGATATTAAATGTTACAATTATTTTATTGGGTATTTTAAAATTAATTATTATAAAATATAGTAAATTGCACCCCACGTTTTTATTATATTCGAATAATTTTTTAATAACTTAATTTTTATTATGATTTTATTTCAAATTGATTAGTCATAATAAAATCGATTATTGGATTTACAAATTATTTTCTACTTTTTAGTTTTGTTTTGATTTTAGGGTTCTCAATGGATTTTTTAGTTTGGAATATTTTCTTTTAATATTCCTATAATTTTTTCCAAATTAAATATTATTTCACATAAGACTCAGAAGCGGTCCATTGAAATACGTTTAATTTAATAATTTAAACAATTTTTTTCTTAATGCATTTAGGAAAATGCTGTGGCGACATCTATGGTATCATAATTGTACCATTTATTTGCTTTACATATATTTCAGTGGTAAGAATTTTTTAAACTTAAAACGATAAAAAAGAATGACATTTACCGTTGTTCTGTGGGTGGTATTGGTTTAGGGCAGGGCTCTCCAAACTTTCCAGCCTTAATACTGATTACCCGTAAGTTCCGAGGGGGCCAAACCATATTATCATTGTTGCCGGTAAAAAAGAAATAGTCCACTGATGAAAAAAAAGTCCGAAAAAGTACACAACGTTTAAAAGGCTGCAAATCGGGCTAAAGTCCGCAAAACGGCAACACTGCATATTATTAATTTTCCTGTCATTATCTGTAATTTTTAAATTAGTCGTAGAGTAGAGCCAGAGGAGTAACGTGACACGACATCTGGGGACACAAGGGGAAAAAGGTAGTAATCGCTAACAAAGGCGCTAATAGCACGTACAGAATAACTCGTTTGGGTTTGAGAAAGTTTGGTGTCTTTCCCCTCACTTCTAGATGGAGTAATTGGAATATATAAAAAAATTATGGGAAAAAAAGGAAAATTTATAGTGAATGCAGAAAATTCAAAGATCAGTGGAACATTCAGTATTTCGTAATTGAGTCCAGTAACAAGGCGCTATGTTTGATTTGCAATGAAAGCATAGCCGTTCTCAAAGAATATAACATTAAGCGTCATTATGAAACAAAACATTTTCAAAATTACTCAAAATATACAGGAAGTTTGCGGACAGAAAAATTCGAAGCTATGCAGCGCGGATTGAAATCGCAGCAATCTTCATTTACAAAACTCAAAACTGAACAAGAGGTGCCAGCTTTCGTGTGGCTCTTGAAATTGCAAAACGTGGAAAACCATTCACCGATGGAGAAATGATCAAAGAATGCATAATTGCAGTAGCCGAAGAAATGTGCCCTGAAAAGGTAAATTTATTAAAAACTGTCAGTATGTCAGCAAACACTGTGGCTCGAAGGGTAGAAAACATCGCTGAAAATATATCCCTCAACTGTTAAACAAAAATGACATTTTGAGTGGTTTTCTTTGGCCTTGGATGAGTCAACGGATGTGTCAGATACTGCTCAGGTGTTGATTTATATTCGAGAAGTAGATAAAAGCTATGAAGTGCACGAAGAACTTCTTGATATGTATAGTATTCATGGCACAACTACTGGTACAGATATTTTTAAAGGAGTTGAAATGGCCATTAATCAAAAGAACCTTCGATGGAAAAACTTGAAATGTATTACAACTGATGGAGGCAAAAACATGAGTGGGAAAGATAAAGGAGTGGTCGCTCTTGTGTCAAAGGCTGTAGAAAATGACGGTGATTCAAAACCATTAGTCTTACATTGTATCATTCATCAACAGTCTTTTTGCGGAAAATGTTTGGATATGTCTGACGTTCTGAAACCAGTCATATCAACTGTTAATTTTATCAGATCTTTTGGGCTGAATCACCGACAATTCCGACAATTTATTGAAGAGATTGGAGAAACTGACTTACCTTATCATACTGCCGTACGCTGGCTTAGTTGTGGGAAAGTCCTTCAGCGCTTTTTGAACTTCGGAGCAGTATCGAAATTTTTGAATGAAAAGCATCGCCCTCTTACTGAATTATAAAACAACGCATGGCTGTGGAAGTTAGCATTCTATGTTGATTTGACAAAACATGTGAACGAACTGAATTTGGGATTGCAAAGAGAAAACCAGCATCTTCCTGATTTATACACTAATATCAAATCATTCCGGAAGAAATTGAGACTGTTTCAATCACAACTACGAAGTAAATGTTTTTCACATTTTAAAACATGTGAAATATTCAACCACACTACTGAGACTGAGTTTCCTATCGATTTTGCAATCGAAACTTTGAGTGCTTTGAAGATAAATTTTGATACTCGTTTCTCGGACTTTGATGATCATTGCGAATCAAATTAAGATTTTTCAGAATCCTTTTGATACTGACATTGAAACCCTAGCCCCGGAACTTCAAATGGAAATGATTCATCTACAAAGCAGTGATATAATTAAGAACAAATATCAAAACTCATCTTTGTTGGAATTTTATAAGAGTCTTCCACTGACACAATTTGATAATTTGCATAAATTTGCTCGTGGTCTGTTTTCTGTTTTTGGTACTACTTATTTGTGTGAGAAAACCTCCAAAATGAAGTACACAAAAAATGTTTACAGATCGAAATTAACTGATGAGCACCTCTTTTAATAATTGGTACAAGTAAAATTAGTCCACAACTACAAACTATTGTCAGTGGAAAATCTCAATTACATAAATCTCGTTAGTATTTCATATGTCATATGTTTGTTATAAGTTATGTGATTATTTAAAATGTATAAAATGTTAGTTGGATTCATTTCAATAATTTGTTAGTTATTATATACTGAAGGTAAATTTTCTGCATATTATACATGTCTTTACTCATTACAATTCTGTGTTTTTTATCCAACTTATCACAAAAACAATAACAATAAGCCTACAAGAATGTTATGAGTTAGGGAAGTCCATGACCATATCAATGTAGATGTCATATTAATAAATTAACATAAAATCAGTAAACTAAATTTAATTTGTTTTAAAAAATTTGTTCTCTAAAAGGAGTTTTCAAGTATGCTAGCTCTCCGCGGGCCGGACAAAATCTGTCCGCGGGCCGGATGTGGCCCTCGGGCCGTAGTTTGGAGACCCCTGGTTTAGAGTTAACACTAGTGGCGCCTCTCTCGTGGGTTTTCTAAGTTTGTACGTGAGGACGAGCTTTTTATAAACACACATTTCAATACAGACTGACAAATCATGTAATTTTTTATTAATTATTTCTTTGCAATCTTCACAAATTTAATACATAAATATATTACAATAACTTATTGACACAATACATATTAATAAGAAAGTTATAATTAAGTGATTATGAGTGGAAACAAGGGTACAAACATACCAAGATTGGGTAACACCAGTTGTTGCGTTGTAATACTTACAGTAAAATTAAGTCAAATATAAAATTTTATTCGTTTTGCGTTTTTAGCGAAAATATACAGAATAAAATTTCCTATAAAAGATACATATTTTGAGGTTAAAAACTTTTTTTTGCAAAATAAATGCAAAAATACGAATTTATATATTTTTTTAAATCCTAATTTTAATATTAATATTTTTTTAGGTTTGTGTCCACAAATTTTTTCCGACGCAATTTTTAAAATGAGCCTGCTGGATGTAGTTTCATTAAAATTTAACAGATATATAATTTTTTGAATTTTACCAAATTTCATCAATTTGTTAGGTTATTTATTGACTATGTCAAAAAAAGGGTTAAACAAACTGCAACGTTAAAAGAGTTTTATTATTTCAAATTTTTGATTGACCCTAAAATATTTAAAAAATTATGCGGAGGGCAACCATTTAAAGAAGTACATTTTTAAATTTAAACTCAAATTCTGGGCACTTTTCGTAAATAGACATTAACATAAAAGTTGTTTAAAATTAACTTTTCTATCGAAAGGTCACATTCTAAACGCAAAAATAAAGTACAAAAATATATTCAAAAAACAAAACAAAACAAACGAAAAAACGATTTTTTTTTTAAATTTCTACCTCATAATTTTTTTCCACCTGAATTTAGGTAAAGGTATTGCTTTGCAGAAAGAAAAAACCGTTA
>JAHBCN010026089.1:0-10927 GCA_019359885.1 Listronotus oregonensis | reverse complement strand
ATGATCGCGTTGTTAAATTTAGAAAGGGGACCCAATTGTCATTGGCATTTATTCTATGATTTTAGTACAATTGAAAAAATCTGGCATTTTGTTTCATTCAAACCAGGGGTCCCAAACGGCCCGACGGCCACATCCGGCCCGGGGAAGATTTTTCCGGCCGCGGAGACTAATACTTAAAACCCCTTTAGAGAACAAATAATTTTTATAGCAAATTAAATTTTTTTTACTGAAGTATTCTAAATGTTAAAATTATTAATAGACATCTACATTGAAGGTCATGGGAAACCCCCCTAACTCATAACATTCTTGTAGGCTAATTGTTTTTTTTTTTGGATAAGTTGTGGTTAGATTTTGAAAAAAAAACACAGAATTGTAATGAGTAAAGACATGTATAATATGCAAAAATTTTAATTATATATAATAAAACAAATTTTTAAAAAGAATCCAACTGACATTTTATCATTTTAAATAATCACATAACATAACAAACATAATGACATATGAAATATAATAAATTTTATGAATTGAGTTTTCCCCACTGACGTTTGTAGTTGGACTAATTTTATTTACCATTAAAAGAGATTTAAGATGCTCGATCTGTAAACATTTTGTGGCTTTTTTTTGGAAAGGTTTTTCCCCAAAAAAAAAGTAGTACCAAAAACAGAAAACAGACCACGAGCAAATTTATGCAAATTATCAAATTGTGTCAATGGAAGATTTTTATAAAATTCCAACAAAGATAAGTTTTATTTTTCAATTTATCAATTGTAGATCAATCATTTCCATTTAAATTTTCCGGGGCTGAGTTTCAATGTCAGTAAAAAAAGGATTCAAAAAAATCTTAATTTTTTTCGAAAGGGCATCAAAGTCCAAAAACGAGTATAAAATTTTTATCTTCAAACCTCAAAGTTTCGATTGCAAATGTAGGAAACTCGTCCAGTAGTATGGCTGAATATTTTTTTTTTAAAATGAAAAAAACATTTACTTCGTAGTTGTGATTAAAAATTAATTTCTTGGGGAAGATTTGATATTAGTGTATAAACAGGATGCGGGTTTTTTTTTCAATCCCAAATTCAGTTCGTTCACATGTTTTTAAATCAACGAAATAAAATTCCACGCCCCGCGTTGTTTTGTATTCAGTAAAAAGGGGGATGTTTTCATTCAAAAAAAATTTGATCACGCTCGGGGGTTAAAAAAAGCTAAAAGGCTTTCCCCCAACTAAGCCCCCGTACGGCAGGATAAAGGGGGCGTTTTCCCCAACTCTTCAATAAATTGGAATTTTTGGGTTCCGCCCAAAAAACTGATCAAATTAACAGTTTTATGACTGGTTTCAGGAGTCAGACATATCCCCAAAACCTTTTCCCCAAAGACTGTTATGAATGATAAAAAAAAACAATGGTTTTTTCCACCGTCATTTTCTACAGCCTTTGACACAAGAGGGGTTTCTCCTTTATCTTTTCCATCATTTTTGCCTCCATCGGTTGTAATACATTTAAAATTTTTTATCAAAAGGGTTTTTTATTAATGAATTTCAACTCCTTTAAAAAATTTTCCAGTAGTTTGCCGAATACTTTCACATCAAAAGTTCTTCGCACTTCATAGCTTTATTCCCTGAATATAAATCAACACCAGCATTTAAACATCCGTTGACTCATCCAAAAGGGCCCAAAAAACCCCCAAAATGTCCATTTTGTCGAACAGTTGAAGGTATATTTTCAGCGATGTTTTTTCCCTTGAGCCCAGTGTTTGCTGACATACGACAGTTTTAAATAAATTTACCTTTTCAGGGCATTTCTTCGGCTACTGCAATTATGCATTCTTTGATCATTTCTCCATCTGAAGGTTTTTTACGTTTTAATTTCAAGAGCCACACGAAAGCGGGACGAGTTGCAGCCTCTTGTTCAGTTTTGGTTTTTAAATGAAGATTGCTGCGATTTCAACCCGGATGCTTGGGTTTTTTCTGTCCGCAAACTTCCTTATTTTATAATTTTAAAATGTTTTGTTTATAATGACGTTTAATTTATATTATTTGAGAACGGCTATGTTTTTAAATCAAACAAGCCCTTTTGTTACTGGATCAATTACAAATACTGAATGTTCCACTGATCGTTTTTTCCTTTTCACTAAAAATTTTTGCTTCTTTTCCTACACAAATTTAAAACACAAAAGCAACTTTCAAATCAAAATACTGATAAAGATGTCTTAAATTTAAAACCCCCACAAACACGTTTTAAGGAGGTATCAATATTTTATTTAAAACATTATAGGAACTGACTTGTGGTTCCCCCAAGCCTTCTTATATATTCCAAATACTGCCATCTAAAGGGGGGAATACCCAAAAATTTTCGAACCAACAATTTTTCATGTATAGGCCATAAAAGCGATAGAAGGGTATACCTATTTCCGCTTTCCCCCAGATGTGGGGCACGTTACTCCTATGGCTCGTACTTAGACTAATCTAGAAATTAGATAATGACAGGAAAATTAATAAATGCAGTGTTCCCGTTTTGCGGATTTTTGCCCCTTGGGGTTTTTTAAAAAGTTGTGTATTTTTTATTTTTTTTTATCGGGTATTTATTTTACCCCCGGGGAACAATGATAATAGGGTTTTTTGGCCCCGGAATTACTGATAATCAGTATGGCCCAAGGCTGGAAAGTTTGAGATTTCAAACCTTGTTTTTGAATAATTGAAAAAAATTAAAAACGGTTTTAAAATTTAACAAAATCATTGTCAGTTTTTTTAATGTTTTTTGTAGGCACCTTGTCAAAATCTGGCATTTTGTTAAAATTTAAACCTTTTTAACAGAATTGTTAAAAGTTAGGATTTTACTGTCTATTACGTCAAAAGCCTTACTTAAATCGTAAAAAATGCCTATTGTGTAGAGTCCCTGATCTAAGCTATTAATTTAGAAATTGTAGCACAGAAGGATGATTATTTAGATCAAAGTTTCCGCGAAGTGTATTCAGAAAACAATACCATTTTCCTAAAATTTTTAGACAATAACCAGGCGTTCTTAAAGCGAGTATTTAGCCATAATAAATTGTTAGAGTTTACTAAACATAAATGACCACTAGTGACAGGTACAACTTTATTACCATGGTTACTATATCATTACAAAATTATAACATTCCTATTGGAAAACCCTTTACAAATAAAAAGTAATAATAACTTGTTTTAATGCAACTAGTGAGAAAAAAACACTGTTTTCTTTATTTATACGCTAGTAGAAAAACCAATTCACATACCATACAATAACCATTTTTTTGAAACGAAAAGATTAATTTAATAAAGAAAAAAAAAATGAAGCCTTTACGCTTACGCCAGCAAAGCATATTGACTAAAGGAATCGCTGCCAAAGGACAAAAATTCCTTTTCGTCTGAAAATCCATAACCTATAACAATATCACCGGAAAGGCTTCTCTCTTCCGACAAAGTTTGAATTTCTAAAGAATTATAAGAATCCCATAACTCCAAAACGGCGCTCACAAAAGGCCGGTTTCAAATATTAGAAAACTTTTTGTAATATTTTGCTGTTTTACATGATCGGGGAAAATGTGGAAACTTTTGTAGCACGGCGTATCGTGCATTTAAATGGAATTGCAAAATGCAATGGAGTTTAGAGAATGGTATTTCAAAATAAACTCACCACCAATTGAAATGTTTCTGGTACAGTACGTTCCACAATAATTCGTTGATTTCTCGTTTTACATGCTACTGTTAGTCGTAAAACTCAATACACTTTGGGTACCCGCGTGTAGTTCCGGACTTAAAATTTTCTTTATTTATTATTATAACTACTTTTTGGTATATTATGTAGGTTATAGGCAAATTGCTGGTGTTGAATATAAGGCAGAGTCTTTTCGTCTTAGTTCATCAGTCGTTTGGAGTTTGTCAAGGTATTTTCGTGTGTGTTATTGAGCATCCAAAATAGCTAACCTAAACTATTAATATTAGTAGGTAATCAGGACCTGTACCCTTTCAAAAGGTGCGGTTCCTACACAATAAGATATTTGTCAGGCAACCTATTTATGGTTGGGTTTTCCACTGAGGTTTGTAATTTAAATTTTATTGCGTTTAAGAAATCAACGAATTATTGTGAAACGTACCATAACAGAGTGTGGTGATTTAAGAAAGGATCTAAAAGACTGCCCTTCGCTGTTTTGCATTTTTTTTGTTATTTGTGTCTTCTTTTATGTACTTAATTCAAATATGAACTTGTTTTATTCCTGTCGCCTCTAATTTTTAAGAGAACAGGATATAACATATAAAAAACCTAAATCAAAAGTAATATGGTAAATTTTTAAAGATTTAAAAACTAAATCACTCTTTTTTTACAAAATATATTTCTTTTAAATCGAATAAAAAATATGACAAAAACTAGTGATGAGCAAGACCGGTCTTGGTCTTGCGGTCTTGGTCTTGGTCTTGCAGCAAGACCAAGACCGAGACCAAGACCAAGACCGCCTTCTCGCTTGCAGACCAAGACCAAGACCGAGGAGTGCAAGACTACGCAAGACCAAGACCGACCTGCAAGACTCTTGTCACTTTTTTTTTAATTATAATATTTAATATACAGAGGTATTTCATACAGACATGACAAAAAATGTGTCGATAACTGCCTAAAAAGGCGATTATTTTATGAGTAACAGGTTTTTTTACTAAAATTATAATTAAATCGATCACTTTGTTCTTTTATAAAATTCTCTAACAACGATAACTAGTAATTTTTTTTAAAATAATAAGATTGTGACTCAATGGTCCGACAAAGATCGATTTCTCCAAAACCGTTTACGACACTAGGAGTACAAAAGTTATAGAAGCTAAAAATTACTTACCCATTCCTAAAGTTTTTTTAAATTAGCTATTTAGTGATGCCACTTACAGGGTGGATCAAAAATTTTCAAAATCCTGAAATACATTATTTTTGTGCCACACTGTAAGAAGTGGCATCATTAGTTTGCTCCTTAAAACTAAGATATAAATGTAAAAGTGATGGTTTAATAAAAAATATATTTGTCTTGTCATATAGGAATACTTTTTATATAAATGCATTTTAATTTTCACTTCCGCTTTAGACAAAAAAGTCAAAACAATGCCAAAAGTATAATGATGACGTCATTTTTGTCAAAATTGAAAATGATATTTAAAAAACCATCTACGTCGACCTATATGACAGTTCAAGAATTCCCAGCATAATATACAGGAAAGCGATTTTTTTTAATGAATTTTTTGCCATATTTTTTTATTATTTTAGGTTAAAAGCTAAAACAAGTTTTCTCGAGTGGTAGATAGAAAATAATTTTACATTTTACGCCTTTTTTTTCTATAATTTTTGTTAATTCAGTTTTTCATCATTATGAACGGTTTCGGAGATATCGAGCTTTGTCGCACTCTCGAGCCACCTTTTATATGCAGAATGTTTATAAAGTATTTATACAAACTTTGTTCGGCAAATGTTTGACTAATTTGAAAATACAAAGTTTATTTGAACTAAAAAGCTTCCTGAATAACTTTTTTTTGAATTAGAAATCAATGTTTACAAATCAGAATCATTTTCATGGAAACTTCACATCTGGTTGAAATTAAAAGTTTTTTTTTCTGCTCGCACAGTATACAGTTTTGTATTTGCTTTAATTTTATATGGTTCTTTAAATAAAATTTAAATAATTCTTATTACTAAAATGTTTCTATAAGCCACTAAATGTATAAAAGCAGATTGTGTCTCAATATAACTAAAAATGAAGCGCTATAAATAAATAAACCCCACATTTAAAATATGCTTTTTAATCAAATAATTTAAATGTACATGTAAGGTTAAAATTGGTATATTTTAAAATTTTAAAGCAGAAAATATAGTCTTTATTTTTATTTATTTGTAAGTATTAAAGAAAATACATTTTATCTAAGATTGCTAAGTTTAAATTATTACTACCAAAAAAAGCAAGACCAGCAAGACTCTTGCAGCAAGACCAAGACCAAGACCAAGACCGGGTGGTGCAAGACCAAGACCAAACCACTTGCAGCCAAGACCAAGACCAAGACTAGCCCGGTCTTGGTCTTGGTCTTGCTTTGCTCATCACTAACAAAAACAAGAACGTAGATATAAGTTTGTCGTCGTTTTTCTCTTGTATTTAAAGTGATCGGTTTTAAAATTTCAGTTTTAGTTTCTATTTTTCGGGCGGAGGAAGATTTTTGTTTCTAATAATTTAAAGTGATTTTAGGAAATAAAATTAGGGAGATGATAAAGCCATTTTTTCGTTTTTTCCACTTTCAATATAAAACGATTTCATATAAAATTTTTTGAAGTGTTAATTAGTTATTTTTACAAATTAATATGTAAAAATAAAATTAACGTTAAATGTTATTAACAACTAGAATGTCAACATAGTTTCGTTTCTAGGATCATAGCTTTTGTCTCATAGCCTACTGTGGTTTAAAGTAATAAAGTTTAAATAAATCGCATAGAAAACCAATACCATCCATGATGTGTTAAATTAAAAAAAAAAGAATTTAATATGTTTTTTTTTATATACACAGTGTTCCAATAACGGTTAATTATTATAAAAAAAATTTGGTATAAAACATTTTTCCGTATCTCTTTTAACTAAAAAAATATAGGTTTATTCCAAAATTATCATTATTTTTTATTTTTCCCGGATCTTTTAAGCCAGTGAAAATGTTTAAATGTTAATTTTACCATTTTAAGTTTGACTCAAAAAGAGCACATGGTGTCTATATTACTTCTTTGATAGCACTAGCAATTCTTTCTCTTTTTCTTCTTCTTCTTCTTCGTCTTCTTCTTCTTCCCTGGAAGCCGTCTTATTTTACTACCGGAGGCAGCGCTGCCTCTTGAGCTTTTTGTGCTTAATCTCCCATTATCTTCTATACCAATCCCCCCATTAGTATTGTTTCTTCTACAAGTCTTTATAACCCCGAGACTGGTTGGTTGATATATTCCTGTGGGCTCATTTTTGATTGCCCAAATAATGCCTGTAAGGCTTTTTAAATTTACGGCTTTGGCCTTTTTTTTGAAACAGGAAAATATTCTATAAAAAATTTAGATTTTTTCCTTTATCTTTTAAAAACAAAAAAAAAACGCAAAAAAAAAAAAAAAATAGGAACTTTAACTTTTTTAAAAAACACCCTGTAATAATGCGCCAACGAAAGATCTTTTTTTTTTTTAAAAAATATATTTTGATGATATTTGGATGAACCATTTTTAAGATATTGTGGTTTAAAAATTTAAAAAATTAAAAAAAATTTCATATTAGTATCAAGAGAGCCTGGAAAAATAAAATTTTTATGTTTCTAAATTTTGGGGAGGGTTTTTCTAAACCAAAATGTTTATTTTTTTGATTAAACTTTCCCCGCTGCAAAAACTAGCTATTCCCAATGCATACTTAGGTCAGTCCTGCATGTTTTTTAAGTTTTTTAAACGGATAAAAATTTTAAAAAGGAATAAAATTTGTAAAATTAAAATTTTAAATAAATTTTATAATCTTTTTATTGGTTCAGACCCCGCATTCGAGATTGATATTTGGGGTTTTTCCCAAAAAATTTTAAAAAGTAGTTAGTACTGGTCCAAATAAAAAAATTTTATCCTGAAAAAACGATAACCAAAAAAATTTTTTTTTATTTCGTCTGCTTTTTTTTTCTTCTTTTTAAATTTTTTCAATAAACTTTTTTTTTTTTATGTATTTAATAGTATCTATAAATGGTACCCGTTTTAAAAACTGTAATAAAAATTTTACCTGTCTTCCCATTATTTTGTTCCTTAAAAAATAACCATTTTTTTGAATAGCCCATCAAAAAAAAAGCAATAAACTTTTTTTTAATAGTTAAAATAAAAAATTTTTAAATTTTTTACAAAATCAATACGTTTTTATTAAAACAATTTTTTTGTTTTCAAGCTTTTTGGGGATACAAATTTTTTTTTAATTTTTTATTTATTTTTAAAAAATTAAAAATATTCAAAAAGGTTTTTCATCCAAATATTATCAATGTACATATATTTGAAATCAGAAAAAAAAAAATCTTTTTTTGTAGCTCATAAAAATACAGGGGGGTTCCCTTTAAAAAAAATTGGGGAAATTCCTATTTTTTTTCCTTTTTTTTTATTGCAATTTTTTTTTTTCTGAAAATTTTCCCAAAAATAAAAGGAAAAAAACCACAACTTTTATATAAAACATCTTTTTTTTTGTCTTCAAAAATAAAGGCTCCAGAACCCAAAGTAAATATAATAAAAAAACCCCTTTACTTTTAACCCCCCGAGAAAAAATTTCCCCAAATTTAAAAAAATTAAATTCAAAATTCTTTATTTTTAAAATACATGTATGCATAGAAAACTCAAAAAAAAACCATTTAAAAAAAAATAATAAAACACTTAAAAAAAAACACAAATGAAAACTCCCCAACCCCCCTAAAAATTTTAAACAATTTAAAATTTAGCTACAGAGAAAAAAATATGTTTAAGAAAACTTTTTAACATTAGATTTGAAGACTGAAATGTTTTTTTTGGGTTTTTAAAGTCATGGGGGGGGGTTATACAGTTTGGATGGCATTTTTCGAAACCCCGGGTTCCCCCTAAGAGAAAATTGTGTTTTTTTTTAAAAATGGATGTATTTCTCGGGGGTTGAAAGTTTTTTTCCCTTGTCCAAAAACCCCAACAGTTGGGGTGGGTTTTTTTAATATGTAAAAAACAAGACAAAATATACATAGATTTTGGGTTAAAACTGTATTTTTTTAAAAATTCTCATGAGTTTTTTGGGGTTTAAAAAAAATAGTTCTTATAATGCGTTTTTGAACTAAAAAAGACCCTTTTACCCCCGCTGAACTTCCCAACAAATAAAAGTAATTTATAAAAATAAACCCCGTGCGTAATAGAAAATTTTTAAAGTCAATGTCTAAAAAATTGGGGAAATTTTCCCAAAAACGTAACATTTGGGGAGAAAATTTTTTCTAAGTTATCGTATGTTTAGTCCACTTTAATTAGTCCGGGGCCCAAGGATAAGGATGAGCCCTTTCCCCCTTGTGATTTCCATTTTTTTAATGTAAATACTATAATTTTAAAGGGTTGGGGAAAAAATTGGACGGGGAAAAATTTTGGAAGCCCCGGGTCTCAATCAAAACCCGTAATATTTTAAAAAAAATTAAAACAACTAACCAAAATTATTAGCCTTCTTTTCTTCCTGAAAGGTCTTGATTTACTACCGGAGCCAGCTTAGCCTTCCCCTTTGGGTTTTTTTTCCTAATCTCCCATTATCTTTCATGGAATTCCCCCTAAGTCTTTTCCTTTTTAAATTTATAACACCGGGGGCTGGTTGGGGTTTATATTCCCAAAACATTTTCGATTCCCCAAAAATGCCTGGCCTTTTTTATTCGACGCTTCAAATTGGGGCGGGTTTTGGTAGGCTTTGGTTTCTTCCCCCCTCGCACATTCTTCAACTTGGTTCCCCAAAATAGAGCCTTTTTGGGGGTTCCCCCTTTTGGGTTTTCGTGCCCTGTTGCGTTACCTTTTTTTACGGAGTCTTTCCTTTTTTTTTTGAGGTCCTTTCTTTTTTTTTAGATAATTTTTAAAGCTTTTTCTATTTTCCATTTTACTAAGGCTTCAACAGTATTCCTTGTCTTTATTTGGGGCCATTCCCCTTTTTCCCCCCCCTGTAGTTTTTTTGGTTCCCCCAAAAAAAGGGTTTGGTCCCCAAATAAAGGGGGATGATCCCCCTCTCCTTGCTTATTTTTTTTTTTCGTTGCCTTCTTTTTTTCCAATACTTGGTTCAGGAGAGTTACCCCTTTTTCCCTTCTTCTAGGACTTTTTTTGTTCTTTTTTCATTCCGATGTAGCTTGGGGGTTACCTTGGGTTTTTTTTTTAAAAACGTTTTTGGTTTTTTGTTATTTTCAGATCCGCTTATTTTTTTTAAACCCCTCTGTTATTTTCCCCTTTTACAGTGCAGTAAAGAGTATATTTTTGTTTTAAAAAATTGGGGAACCGGGGTTTTTTTTTGGAATAAAGAATTGTGAATTCCTCATTTAACTCACCCCTTCCAGTTTCCGCTCGGGGTTGGGGAACCAAAAATTTTTCCCCCCTATTACGGAATTTTTATGAAGTTTTTTTTTAATAATATTGGGAATCATCTGTCTGTTCTTTCTCCCCGGGTGTTTCGCCAACCGACTTATTATTGTTATTTTCCCCAATAGTAAAACCGTTGGTTTTGTTTTATCGGAAGAAGCCCATTCTTTTTGTCGAAAAAAGGAAAAAACCGTACCAAGATCAATTTTAGAGAAATTCTTCAGTGTCCTTCAAAATTTTTTAATTTGGTACACTTTCTGTTTTAACAATAAGCACTTAAAAAAAGGAGAAAGGGGATTTCTAAAACGTCGGATCAGGTTTTAAGTTAAAAAGGCGTCTCTGGTCCCACATGGGGGTCCCTTCACATTTTGCTACCTGGGTGGTTAGTCCTCCTCGTTGAGTGACCCTGTATCTATTTTAAGAGCTTTATCCAAGGTACAACCGTGAAGAGAACTGTTAAAGAAACCAACACTCAGAAATTAAATAAAAATGATTTATGGTCCTTGGCACCGCATCCGCGCGATTAAAAAAATTTAACATTAATTTTTTTACGTTTTGCGGCCCTGAGCGGGTACAAGAAAGAATAATTAATGGTCTGTTAGTTGTACGAAACCGCCAAATGCTCGCAGATGCAGCGCAAGATAAGCAGCAAAATTCCGAGTTTATTCACTCGTTCAATTCATGTTACTCAATTCATTAATTCGGGAATTACATTACGGTGAAGACAGACATTCGTTGAGGATTAAATTTTTGTTCGTCTACGATAAAGAGAAATAAAATATTTTAGGAATAGTCTTTGCGGGGATGTGAAAGTAAAAAAATATATTTGAGTTGAGTTTTTTCATCAGATGGGGGAAACG
>JAHBCN010026088.1:0-10818 GCA_019359885.1 Listronotus oregonensis | reverse complement strand
AACCCACTGGTAAAAATAAAAACAATGTGGTACACTAAAAAATGATTCTTGAAACATGGTACATTTATGCCAAATTTCATTAAAATATCCAAAGTGGTATTACAGATATTAATAATAAAATATTTATTTTTAAAAATTTACCACCTTGAATCTTAAAAGTTAAAACGTTTAGGTTATCCGTTCATATGACGTTTTCTTCTTAAAATAGACCCAAAAATTGCTTCCCTAAATATTGACGTACAATTAGAAAGCACCCTGTATAATGTAAAAAAATATCAACCATAATATTTAATTTCTCGTAAATAGTTGCTTTTATCGATGTTAATCAGGAATATAGTCTGTCTCAAAGTATATCGTTATGGCTTTTGACGGACCATACCCCAATATACCTTTAACGATTTTATTACCTATTGTTATTGGGTAAACTCATTTGTTCATAAGGGCAGGGGTGGGCCAGGTATTTTTTGAGTATTAACCATTAGGCATATAAATATTTTGGGTAATATTTTAGTGGCAGTGTTGAATAACCGTTTTTACTGTGCGTTTCGAAAAAGTTGTTTTATGAGAATATAACTATGTCGCGTCGAAATCATTTGTCATTAGATGCAAAACAGGTTGTAAAAATGTGTATGAAACTTTAATCAGTAGAGGTCTAATTAAACAAGAAGCTTTAAAAGAAACATGTCTTCTTACAAAAACTTCAATATCATCGATAAGGGATATTATTATTAGTGAAGAATTGATCAAAAAAAAACGTAGTGATTTTCAATCTCACCGTATAGACAATAGTGATCAGGACCTAATAACAAGGAAAATATATTGTCTTTATAAAAGCGAAGTTATTCCTACCTTGGATAAACTGAAAAAGAAGCTAGACGAAGACGAAACCAATATAAATATTAGCCGTGCCACCCTCCATAGAGTTGTTTGTAAAATGGGATTTAAATACCGCAAAATAGACAAAAAACAAGTAGTAATGGAATCGCACAGATTACGCACTTGGAGATTTAATTACCTTCAAGAAATTAAAAGATATAGGTTAAAAAACAGATCCATAATTTACCTTGATATAACATGGTTCGGTACACACGACACAGTATCCAAAGGATGGGTTGATTCCAGTCAAAACTTTCAGACGAAAGCACCTTTAAATATAGGAAAACGCATTACCATAATACCCGCTGGTTCAGAAGACGGATTTGTCCCAAATTGCTTGCTGTTGTCTGCAAAGAATATTAAGGATTCTAGCTTGGATTATCATGAGGATACAAGTGCAGAACTTTTTTAAAACTGGTTTTAAAATTATCTTTTAAAAAATGTTCCAGACAACAGTGTTATTGCCATGGATAACGCAAGCTACCACAGCCGTCTGCTACACAAAGCACCAGCTTCATCAAGTTCAAAACCTGAAATCCAGGAATATTTGTTAGAAAATGATATTTATTTTGAATTCAGTTACAAAAAAACGCATCTTTTGGAAGTCCTAAATTCATATGCAATTAAAATACAATATGTATGTGATAATTTGGCTGAACAGTCTGGGCATACTGTCTTACGGCTTCCTCCGTATCACTGTATGTTTAACTCCATAAAGCATTTGTGGAACCAAGTAAAATCAAAGATCAGAGCAGAAAATGTTACACCTACTTTAAGTCCCAGTGTTATAAATTTGATAAAAAATGTAATTACTAACATACCAGTTGAGAGCTGGAAAAATTCACTACAGCACATTATAAAAATTGAGGAGTCTTACATTTCTATTCAAAACAACATAAATCCTATTGTAATTAGTCTTAATAATGACTCTGATAGTGAAACAGAATTAGATTTAGATATTTAGATTAAAAATGTAATTATGTATAAATAATGCAGTTATAAATTTATTAAAACTTTGCATATGTTTAATTTCTTAATGTAATTTTAAAATTATACTTATCTAAATAAACAATAAATTATAAATCTTTATATTATTAGAGTCCGTCCCTAAAGTTCTGTCCTTTAATACCTACCGATCCGCAGTTTTATTGCTGTCGGCAGGTATAATCCATAAATGAAGGCAAGAGTTAACACGGTATACTTTGAGACAGACTATACCATTTTTGAGTTTAAGGTTAAAGCTATCCAAAAATAATATTGTTGAGCCTTTACCGTACAGGGTGTTATTAATTGCTATTATTGTGTCAGAGCTAGTCCGTCTCTGGCAAACTAAATGAGCCAAATATGATTTGATGGGTTCATTTTGGGAAGACTTATCTAGTAATCATCATATTAAAAAAATATTAAATTACGCCTAATATGTTAAAAGTTATTTAAACAAATACGATTTCCAGGGGCATCCGTTAGGTACCTGTATCTCCGTAAGGGAGGGTCATGGGAAAAAAGTTTATGGGAACTTGTCATAATATTTTTAGGTTTTTTATTCGATTCCAAAAAATTGCTCACATATTCTGGGACACCCTGTATAACTAACTGTATCAAACTTAGTTTTGGTTAGTTTCGACAAGGAAGGGAGTAGAATACATCAAAATAACATAGCAGATCTACAAGCTTTAAAAGAGTGTCTGTCTGTTAGTATTGTAACCTATGTAAGTAATTTTTTATTGCAATTGAATTGTTAAAATTTTAAGTTTTGCTTTGTCATTTAATAATTCTAACTTTTTTTAGATCAGCCATAAAAAAATTAAAATGACTGGCCTTGACATGTTTTATCCACTTTTGTTAAAAACCGAAAGTAACCATCTCAAAGTGCTATTAGACAAAAAGCTTATCCAGAAAAAACATAACAGAAAATCAACACAGAATGCTATTTTACCATCACACTTATGTCGATGCTTATATTTGCAAAACTAATAAAGATCAAATGTAGTATTTGTGAACTTGTTAAAGCTCTTTGAAAGATCTTTTCAATGGTAATACAATATATGGGGTTTTTTATTAAAAATGCTTTTTTACTACTAAACTCGAAAACACCATTGTCAATTGTTTTTTGCAATCTTTAATCTTAAAAAACGTAAATAATGGAACTAGTTTGCTCAATTAAACTAGTGTGTATTTTGACTAATAATAAAGTTACCAATGGCGAGCACTTAATTTGAAAAATCCTGAATACTATGAAACCTGCTTCCTGCAGAGGATTTTCCCTTTTCACCAAACCATTAAGTCCTGGGTTATTATACTACATATTTCTTTACTTAAAAGTAACCTACCTACATAGATTGTATCGAAATAAAAAATTATAATACCAAATTCAAATTTACTTGAATTTAAATTTTTACTTCTTTATAAAATGTTTTTTTTACTACCTGCTAAGAAAAAACCTTTTCTAACCCCTAAATAAGGGTAGAAAACAGCACTTTACCCCCCTATGAAAAAATCTCCATAATAAAACTTATATTAAACAAGATTTCTGCTTTTAAAACAACTTTGCCTATACCAAAAGTTAGGATTTAGGCGTAATGCAATTTTTAATTAAAAACTTGACCAGTAAAAGCAGTAGTTCATTTAATAAAACTATCTTACCAATTTATACACAAAAACCATACAATTTTTGACACATACAAATTATTTAAAACCAAATTTTATGTTTTTTTAATTAAACCTAAACATATTACCAAACACTGCAACTTCTTAATCTTCATAAGCAATTAAGGAACTAAAACATTAAAGCAAATGAAACAAAATTGCTTTAACCCAGAAGTCCTTTTCTAGCCTAAAGTAATAACTTATTAAATGCTGTTTACAAAATTTTACTAACTTTATAAAAGTTGTTAAGGGTGTAACCTAAATAAATCCACAGAATGGAGCCGCATCACTATTTTAACAAAATAATAACTTTTTAAAATCCTTGTTATTCTAAAATCATTAAAAATGATAAGTGTGGATCCACATCAAATATATACTGGGTGCTATTGGCTCAGAGAAAACATTTTGGTTAAAATTCAGTTTGAAATATGCGAATTTTTTTTTCTTGGAACTCCTTCAGTGAAAAATTGGAATTTAATTATAAATCGAGGATTTGCTTTTAAAAGTTTGATTTTAGCCTAGTAGGCACTAAAAAGAAATAACTTTTACGCAAATTTCGAAATGGTTTTATTTTACCAAAGTGTTCTTTTTAAAGCCAGTAGCATCCAGGTGTAGGTCCGATATCTCACTTTTTAGATAAAAAAATAAACATCCTAGGGACGCCAATGATTAGAAACCTACATTTTTAAATTATTACATGTTTACTTGTTTGATGTTAATCTTTTTAAAGAACTAAGTTCGTTTGGATATTAAAAAAAGAATCTAAATAATTAAGTAAGTACATTAAAACATTTAAAAAATGAGAATATTAAGACAACCAACATAACCCAAAAAGGCCAGGAATTATTCTTAGTAGACATAAAAATAATTATGTAAAATAAGCCCCAAGTTCCTATCTAAAATCTTGGTCACTTAAAGCACAAATTAGACCAAAATATTCTTCATTTCGGCGAATTGAAGAATATAACTGAATAAATTTTCAATGATTTTTTTAGAATAAATTCAAATAAGAAAGACCAAAATTTTAGTTTTTTTTGTTTTTATTTGAATTTTTTATAAAATAGTTTTTTAATAAAAACTTCTATTATTCGTCTTAATGTTGAAATTTGACAAGAAAGTTAAAAATATTTATTTTTCGATTTTTTATATATATTTTTTTTAAATTTGCAAAATTTACAAATTATTATTTTTTTAAATTGTCAAATATTTTTATTCCTTAAGTTCATCAAAAGTAAAATAATTAAAAAAAAAACAAAAAAGTTAATTTTTCAATGAAATTTTTTTTTGAAAAATCCAAAAATTTATATTTATAAATAACCTTTTTTTTATTATTTGTCCTTACTCATAGAATATAAAACAAATTGCTAGACATTGCTTAACTTAAATGCATACATGTTATTGACAAAAAACTTAAATGTAGCGCCGTAAAAAAAAGAAAATAAGAAAAAAAATATATCAATATATCCATTGTTCGATTTTTTATAGCCAAAAATAAATGGAGCCGCAATTTCAAACAATTACCGAAGGGTTTACCAGATTTTTTTAATAAAAAAAATATAAAAAAATTAACGTCTACGTTAAAAAGGATCATATCGTTTTAAAAAATATGTTTAAAAAATATGTTGAAAAAATATTTTTTTTTTGTAATAAATTTAAATATATAGGAATAAGTTAAAAAAAATCATATTTATTTAACTAATTCATAACGTTATTCCATAAGCAAAATGTTATTATATATAAACACGAGCTGCAAATACCTTGTAAAATAATAAAAGTTTTTTGTATTATAGACAGTCGGGTGGATAAATATTTTTTTCTACTACTGTATAAATAAGAAAACTTTGTGGTCCTAGCAACGCGAATGATAACGAAAGAGAACCTTCGTGTTACCTGGTTGCTAAGCGTTGCTAGCTACGAAAGTAATATTTTCAGCGCCTGGACAAAAAAGTAAGATATTAGGATTTATTTATAAAAAGTAACTAATTTATGACAAAATATTTTAAAAAACTAGGTTAGGTATTAACATTAAAAGTAATTGTGCAATTTGAGCAATTAGCAAAAGAAATTGGAGGAATAATACTTGAATTAACAGTTTTTAAATTTGTTGTTGGGGTATCGTTATCACCTTTAACTACGTTAATATTCATATTTTTCACTGTTACTTCTTTAGAGGAAATATTGGTAGGAATTTCGTGTAAAATCTTCTTTGAAATTTCAACCTTATTACTATAGGATTCAGCAATATATCCCTCCGCAACAGAAGAAGACTTCCAACCTCCATGCTTTTTTAAGTCCAAAATATCGACATCCGAAGCATTGGCAAAGAACGTAGTTGACGTTCTTCTAAAAGAATGGCCAGTGTATCTACTGATGTCTTCAAGCTTCAAAAACTTCGAAATTTCTTTAGGTACATTTGAAATAGTGTGCTTTCCAATTACTTGATTAACACATTTACCTCTTTCATAACGATACAATAAACGCTCATCTAGACATTCCTTGGTCTCAGCTTAATATATTCCTGTAGAAATCTGACATAAGGAACTGAGCCTTCATCGTTGGTTACTACAAAGTTTCTTTTAACTTTATTTTTAGAGTCCACTATTTTTACTATAGCCACGTCATTTCTTATTTCTACATCACTTAGCTTCATTCTGTATATTTCGTCTGTCCGGCATGCCCCAGCCACTCCCATAATGGCTATTACTTTCATTGCTAAGTAACTTTGATCAGGCGCGTTAAGTAAAAACTTTATGATTTCTTCTTTTTTAAAATTTTTGACTTTTTTGCCTCATAACCATCGTTTTTCCTTTCAATAAAAGCAACTAGTTTCTTGAACTCCGAAATATCTTGATTTTTGTTTACGGAAATTGTTAACTTGAGCATGGAATATACAGACCAGAGGGTTGGTGGTGATAAAGACTCGGATTTTTCTTGAAAATACGCCAACATCACATTCTCGTCAATCCGCCCCACATTTTTTGTAGCAAGCCATTCAGAAAACGATTTATATGTTTGATGGTACCTCTCTTTAGATTTGTCTGGCAGAAGTGAGGCACACACAAGGTCAGCTGCCTTTTGGATGCCATTTTCATATTCATTTAACATTTTTAAATGGGAATGGATTTATACTAAATTAACAATAATTCAAAATTCGACAAGTGCTGATGACAGACAATGTCAACAATAAATGTGTTATTATGGATTAATTTTTAACAGGTAAAATTTCAAAATCTCTGATATTTCTATTAAAACATGATGTTTATGATTATTAAATTATGCGATACATAGAACAGTAGCAGAAAAAATATAATACATTACACGATGCGAAAGGCCTTTCAAGTGTTCGGAGGTTTTAAATAGCCTCGGCTTCGCCTCGGCCATTTAAAAACCACCTCACACCAAAAAGTAAACTTTCGCACTATTTACATTACAAGATGTAGAATGTAAATAACTATTTACGTTACAAGATGCGAAAGTTTACTTTTTGGTGTGAGGTAGTTTTTAAATGACCGAGGCGAAGCCGAGGCTATTTAAAACCTCCGAACACTTGAAAGGCCTTTCGCATCGTGTAATGTATTATATTTTTTCTGCTACTGTTCTATGTATCGCATAATTTAATAATCATTAACATCATGTTTTAATAGAAATATCAGAGATTTTGAAATTTTACCTGTTAAAAATTAATCCATAGCAACACATTTATTGTTGACATTGTCTGTCATCAGCACTTGTCAGATTTCCGTAAACAAAAATCAAGATATAACGATGGTTATGAGGCAAAAAAGTAAAAAATTTTTAAAAAAGAAGAAATCATAAAGTTTTTACTTAACGCCTGATCAAAGTTACTTAGCAATGAAAGTAATAGCCATTATGGGAGTGGCTGGGGCATGCCGGACAGACGAAATATACAGAATGAAGCTAAGTGATGTAGAAATAAGAAATGACGTGGCTATAGTAAAAATAGTGGACTCTAAAAATAAAGTTAAAAGAAACTTTGTAGTAACCAACGATGAAGGCTCAGTTCCTTATGTCAGATTTCTACAGGAATATATTAAGCTGAGACCAAGGAATGCTCTAGATGAGCGTTTATTGTATCGTTATGAAAGAGGTAAATGTGTTAGTCAAGTAATTGGAAAGCACACTATTTCAAATGTACCTAAAGTAATTTCGAAGTTTTTGAAGCTTGAAGACATCAGTAGATACACTGGCCATTCTTTTAGAAGAACGTCAACTACGTTCCTTGCCAATGCTTCGGATGTCGATATTTTGGACTTAAAAAAGCATGGAGGTTGGAAGTCTTCTTCTGTTGCGGAGGGATATATTGCTGAATCCTATAGTAATGAGGTGGAAATTTCAAAGAAGATTTTACACGAAATTCCTACCAATATTTCCTCTAATGAAGTAACAGTGAAAAATATGAATATTAACGTAGTTAAAGGTGATAACGATACCCCAACAACAAATTTAAAAACTATTAATTCAAGTATTATTCCTCCAATTTCTTTTGCTAATTGCTCAAATTGCACAATTACTTTTAATGTTAATACCTAACCTAGTTTTTTAAAATATTTTGTCATAAATTAGTTAATTTTTTTAAATAAATCCTAATATTTCCCACAAGCATATTTTCTTTTTTTTACTCTTACTTTTTTGTCCAGGCGCTGAAAATATTACTTTCGTAGCTAGCAACGCTTAGCAACCAGGCAACACGAAGGTTCTCTTTCGTTATCATTCGCGTTGCTAGGACCACAAAGTTTTCTTATTTATACAGTAGTAGAAAATAACTATTTTTCAAAAGTATTAACTATATACCGTAGTAAAGCCCGCATCATATAAGTTTTTTTTATATTAGATGTATTGAAAATCTAACTTTGGTATCAATTTCTGCTTTAAACGAGATGAAAATTAAGACAAAAATTGTAGTTGCGTAAATCGCATTGTCTTTTTATTATTTTTTTTAAAGTGGGGTCGTTTTGAAAATTTTTAAAAAAGATACAAAAAAAGTTTTTCTTAATACAATTTTTAGAGCATATGCAAAATTTTTGCCCTTTTTTGTAAACTTGTAAATTGCACCACTGCTGCAAAACCAGACTCAACGCAACATACATAAAACTTTTTAGTTTTTAATTTTAAAGCGTCTTAATCGCCGAAAGATGCAGTCGTACACCAAAAAACATAAATAAAGCGTGTTTATTTGTTACAAGAATGACGATTAAAGACGTTCTGCACCACACACTTCGTTTTTAAATAAAGACGGACGAATCTGTGTGGGCCTTAAAGGCCCCGACAGACCTCGTTCTTTTTTAAGCAATTTTAACCGTGGCGATCAAAAGCGTCGATTAACATTGCCAGTTTGTGGACGAAAACCGAACATAACACCGTCAGTGAAAAATTCTGGCAGCGCAAACTTAATCGTCGTTTCTTTCGTCTTCATTTAAAAACAAAATGTGTGGTGCAGAACGTTTTTAATCGTCATTCTGACACATAAACAGGGTTCATTTACGTTTTTCGGCGAACGACTGCGGCTTACGGCGATTAAGACAGATTAAAATTAAATTAAGTGTAGGGAAATAAAAGTTTTATTCGTCCGACTGAGCAGTCTTAATCGGCGATTAAAAAGGTTAAAAAGAACGATAGTCTAAGGGACCCTTTATACTTTAATATGGTATTTCATAAATAGATACTCCATAAAGTTACCATATACAGGATTAAAAATAAATAAACTTTGCTTAACATATAAAAAAATTTTAATAGCCTCATTTGGATTTTTAAGGAAAATACACATTTTATATAGCAAAAAATGAAAATAATCTAAAGCACCTGCAACTTTTTTTTATATTTTTAGAAAAAAACCAAACTTTAAAAAAAATGAGAAAAAAATAAGATTTGAAAGATAATGCGAACCACGTGACCACTCTTTTTTGGTTAGTTTTTTATCTCGATCATAGCAGAAATTAATACCCAAGTCAAATTTGTAATAAAGATATTAATAAAAAAGGATCCCATATGATGCGTATCACACTGGTCAACTGTATTGTTAATAAAATAAAAACATTTTTTAAATAAATTTATATAAAACAAAAAAACAACAAAAGGTAAACCTCTAAATAAGCACTTAATATTACAATGTTGCATTAAATAATTATTCACAGATATCTCAAATAGCTTATGTAAACAAATCAATATAATTTGCATCAAGGTAAATTTGTCCATTACTGCAGTAAATAACGACTTATTTAATGCATGTACACGTTTAGCGGCAATTTTTTTAACCACTTCATTAAATATTTATGTTATAATATAATCCTGTAATCTACGGCAAATTAAAAATTATTATTAAATTGGCGTATTATTTTTCCCAAAAAATTCTAGGTTTATATAAATATATATATATATATATATATATATATATATATATATATATATATATATATATATATATATATATATATATATATATATATATATATATATATATATATATATATATAAAGTAGTAGATGGCGCTCTCAGAGTAAAGCACTTTGCGTGGACCGTGTCTAGATTTCAATGGTTTTCGTGTATTTAAAGTAATAGTTAATTACAGTTGCTTAGTACTAAGTAATTTCTGTGAAGTGCTGGTGTGCTGGTTCATACTACATAAAAAAAAATCTTTAAAATGAGAAACCTTAGAGGGAAATCTCAGGCAAGCGATCCTGCGCAGATGCAGACCGACATTGCTGAGAAAATGGAGTCGATGGAGGCATCTTTTAAAAAAGGTTTGGAGCAACTTCGCAGTGAGTATGTTTAAACAAAAGTTCGTATACCAGCTGATCGAGACTCTGCCGACTTCGTTAAGAAATTCGAAGAATTTCAAAATAAAACAAACCAGTCTATTGAACTCTTGAAAAAGGAGATCTCCGCACTCTGCACAAGTGTTCAAGATACACATTGTAATATGCAAAAATTGAAAAAAAGAAATAACTTTCGAAAACTAATTTTTCACGGAATCCCGAAAAAGGGTCAACAAAATCTTATTAATAACATATGTGACGTAGTCACGTCCTTTTTGGGTATAGACATAAACAAACAAGATATCAGTTCCTGCATTCGAATCGGTAAAAATCGGTCAACAATAAATGATAACCCACAAAATCAAAATAAACCTCGCCCGGTTTTAGTTGAATTTACCACACAATGGAAACGCGACGATATATTTTACGCGAAAAAACATTTAAAAAATTCCGGAATCTTAGTAAGTGAAATGCTTATTAAACCTTAATACGATTTGTTTCTTAAAGTGCGTGAACTTTTTAA
>JAHBCN010026087.1:0-10861 GCA_019359885.1 Listronotus oregonensis | reverse complement strand
CCATCTTAATCTTTAAAACTTAACCTTATTAAGTTTTAAATGTGAAAAGGAGAATAGAAAATGTTTTCCACCGAAATTAATTTGGTTTTTCTTGTGTTTTAGGAAAACTTAGGTAATTTTTAACAATATATCACGAACCTATTTTAATTTTGAATTTCGTACACCTAAAATATACATTTAGTTAATTTTATGTACGTAAGTAAAATAAAGTCATTTAAAAAATTTAATATTGTTAAAACATTGTAGTCTGATTTATTGTCAAATTAATTAATTTTTTCTCAAATAGGCAATATATTACTATAAATACAATTATGGTTGGGCAGCCAAAAAAAACATACTAATAGCAAACCAAACTTTCATAAAAAATTCCAACTTGTATAACAAAATTTCTGTGCTATAAAATTTTTTTTTTTTATTTATTGAATTTTATAAAATCTTTTTTTTTACTATGGTATATTATTGGTAAAAAAAAAAATACATTGAATCTGTAAAAATTTTTATAAGGGGTGCACATTTATGCAATTAACAAATTGCTTAAAAGAGCAAAAACATATATTAAAAAACAAGATTTTACAAATAAAAATGTTATCAACATGTGTTATAATAATCACAAAAAATAAACTGACATGTTTTTTCTTTTAATATTATATTCTTATTACAACAATAATAAATCTATTTGGTGTGACATAAAGCAATGAATTTAAAAGAAAACCTTTTTTGAATATATTTAATTTTGAAAACTCAATTAAATAAAAATTAATCTACCTATTAAAAAAAAATCATAGGATAAGTTCTGATCAACTACATCGTTTATTCAATAAGCATTCCTATATTATGTTATTGTCAATATTGTAATCTTTAAGTAAAAAGTATTCAGAATAGTAATCTTTATATAAAATTTACAAACTTCTGATAATAAGTAAGCTTAAAACAAGTCATGTTACGGTGTATAGATATAATAAAAGCAAGATTTTAAAACAAGTGTTATCACGATTTCAAAACAAGTCCTGTCATGGTCGCTATAATAATTAAAACAAGATTTCCAGGCAACAATTAGGTACAAATAGACATTCGTGTAGCAGGGGTGTTAGGGATCCGCTTTAAACTAACCATCGAGGTGATTTCATAATTAAAGTACTGTTTAGGAACCATAAGACCAAGAAAGACCTACACGCTTTAATGTCACTTATTAAAGTGTGTCTACTTCTCGTACTAAATATGATTGATCTCTTGTGCTTGTGGTGATGGAAGGCTTAAATATCTCTTATAAACCAATGACGGCGCCAATATTAAAAATTATATTTGAGCAATAAATAGCAATTACATATTTCAAGCTTTTGGTGTTTGATTAAAATAAAATGGAGTTTGAAAAATTAAATATAAAATATTATTGAATTTTATATTGAAAGCGAAAAAGTGCAAATGCTCTACGGATATACATATTTTGCTGAACATTGAAAAAAAAGGCAACCCATTATTTTAAAACACTAGATAAAAACCTAGTTGCCTATGGCCTGCTAAAAACATAATAAAAAATAATATTAAATATTTAAAAAAAAATAATGAATAAAACAAATTTATACAAGGGGTATAAATTTAAATACTATGTTTGGGATCTTGATCGCTTCTTTCATAAATAACTTTTATTTTTACTAATAATCAAAATAGAAAGGTGTGCTGAAATTGTCAACATTTGAAAAACGCCCTGTACCTGAAAGTTAGCCGCGATTTGTTTTTATCGTTGTTATTTATTAATTTTTTTTAAATATTTTGTTAAGTTTTAAACAAATTAAACTTGATAATGTGCCATCAAATTTGTTTAATCTCTTGTAGTTTTCCCAATACTGTGAAAATCCATCAAAACGGCACCACCCTGTAAATTTCCTAATATAAAGTATAATTCAAAACAATTTTCAGAATTTAAAAATTATTGGGTCAGAGTGCTGAACTTATTTAATGTCCTGTATACTATTTTAAACGGAATAGATTATACCAAAAAAAAAAAATTTAAAAATTTAGAGCTAAAATTTTTAAAAGCTTTTTTCTGTGTGTTTAAAGAAGCTGCCTTATTAGCTGGCATGGGGAGTCGTACATATTTATCCACGTCACGTTTAAAATGAAATTAGATCTGAAAGATGTAATTTAGTCATTTGTTCCCGAATTTAATGTACCTACGTAAAACCCTTTTTAAATTTTAATACGTCAAATAAACCATATGAAGGGCATGTCCTACCTTTTTATATCCAGAATGACATTAAATGGACTAAAATGGGTAAATTCTATTTATTTTTAACCTAAAATGCCAGTAATATGACAATATTAAATTAAAAAAAATATTTTGTGAAATATGATTCTATAATTTTAGCGGCACTTAAAAACCGTTTATTTTATACTGTTTGCAGTTAAACGCTCTTTTAGATACCTGGTTTTAGTTCGAAAAATAAACTTTTATAGTATTAAGTCCAGTAAAAAAAAATTACCGAACTAGTCCGGTAAACCTCTTTTTTACTGGACTCAATACTGTAAAAAAAAATTCTTATACCGTTATAGCATCATTACATGTTTGCAAAGTTTCATCAGGAATCAGATTTTTGCCATTTTTCTCCATTTCGTCAATTTTACCAAAAATGTTTTTAAGATAACACTTATTTTCTACTAACTAAACTTTTTGCATTGAGATAAATAAAAACAGGACAGTTGCGTTTCCTGAACATATCATCGAAATCTTTTCTTCAAATTTAAATTTTATGTCAGTACTGATAATGTTTCCACCAGTAAACAGAAATATTAATTTCCGCTTTCAAAGCAGACTATTAGTTATTTTGTAAATATACAAAGCAGGTTAAAAATTTGTTATTATTTTAAAACATAAGTTTTGAAAGTAATGTATTAAATAAAATGTTGTACATTATTCGTACGAATAACCTTTACAGTATTCGTTTTAAATTTCATGGAAGGGTGTTATACCCACTTACTTTAAACCTACCTACCTAAATTTCAGAACAAATTAGAGGTATGTAATCTCAATCATACTGTAAAAATTTATTTTCCGGGCTTACAACGTAAATATCTATTATATTTGATTGTGATATTTTAATATAAATTAGACTAGGCTGGTCCTTTCATAGTTTAACACATGGTAAGGCCGGTCTTAAGTAGATTTTGCAAACATGATAAGGGATGCTCCATTAATCTTATTTGCTTTCTTCCTTTCTCTGTCCTACCTTCGCAATTCTTAGCCTTCATAGTGCCTCTCATTGGCATAATACGTGTCTTCTTTTTCCAACAAAATTATAGGTTGTCTTCTTTCTGACTTATTTTTTCTGTGTGCTTATTAATCCTACCTAAAAAGTTCACTTACCATTAAATTTCGACGAAAAGCATTTAATGAAACACATGAACGGATAACAGACTTCTACGCCATCTGCTGACCAAAGGGCGAAGCATACTTCTCACAACTTACGGTATCACTGACTTGCCGAGCTAAAATAATGTTACAAATGTATGGCCTATATTTGTACGGAAAGTTAACAATAGTGTAGTTAATTTCCTAACTAACTTTGTAAAGATTTCACCTAACGACATCTTGTGCCCGGTTTCGATCTATATCGATCTCATCAGAAAGCAAAAAAGGTGAATATCTCAAAACCTTTTGTACTAATTTAGTACGTTTTAAAAAGAAGGGGGAACAAACGTCTACGCCATCTGCTGCCAAAGGGGGGGAAACATACTTCTTTTGACTTACGGTGTCACTGACTTGCCGAACAAAAAAAGAATAAATTTTTTTTAAATTTTTTAAATTTTTTTTGAAAAGGTCCCCCTTTTTTTAATATATTCATACATTTGAATTTAATTCCCAAAAAAAGGCAAACTAATATTATACTTATTTTGTACGAAAGTGCGTACTTTATTTCTGAGAATTTAATTATTTAGGTGAAGGTTATTTTAAAAATCCTCCAATATTATATAAGAGCTCTTAATATAACAACGCGTACGCTACATCCCTGAGGGGTTAAATTTTTGGGTTTTAAAGATATTCCCCCCTTTTTCTTGTCAGATGCAATACATGAAGCCTGGTAGAAGAGGTTAACTCTCATTGTTTGTGAAGCATCCTCTAGTACAATTCAATTACAGAATTTCATGAAAGGTATTTTTCTTTAAGGCTTTTGTGGCTAATGCTAATTTTTTTAAAATGTATGTAAATTTACAGATTTTATCAGGTTTGGTTAAGGGTCAATGATATAGGTAGAATGAAAGGTGTTTCTTGGATTTCCATTAACTTAACTTATGTTAAAATTTTTAACTCGTAAGTATTTCCAGCCGTCTTAAGGTGAATACTTAACAGGTTACATCACTACGAATTTATACTAGAACTAAGAGAACTAAGATATAAAAGCGATAAGGCAATCATGCATTTCACGCATAAGTTTCTCTCCATCTAAGCAAAAAAAACATAAGTGCACTTCTTCTAGTCTTTAAGGATATCCGGTTTGGGTTTTTTATATTTTTTCCAAAAAAAATTTTTGCCTTTTTCCCCATTTAGGGGTTATACCGGAAAAAAAAAAAAACTGGGGTTTTTTGGGGATTGGGAAAAACATTAGGGCGGACTTTAATAATATAAAGATTTATAATTTATTTTTATTAAGGAAAAATATAATCTTAAAATTACATTAAGAAATTAAATATATGAAAAAATTTTAATCAATTTATAACTGCATTATCTATATATAATTACATTTTTAATCTAAATATCTAAATCTAATTCTGTTTTACTATCAGAGTCATCATTGAGATTAATTACAATATGATTTATGTTGTTTTGGATAGAAATGAAAAAGTCCTAATTTTTTTTAATGTGTTGTAGTAATTTTTTTAGCTCTCAACTGGTATGTTAGTAATTCATTTTTTATCAAATTTATAACACTGGGGCTTAAAGTAGGTGTAACATTTTCTGCTCTGATCTTTGATTTTACTTGGTTCCACAAATGCTTTAGGGGGGGAATTTTTGAGTGATACGGGGGAAGGGGTAAGACAGTATGCCTACCTTTTTTGGCCAAATTATCACATACATTTTTTTTTTTTAATTGCATATAAACTTAGGACTTCCAAAAGATGTGTTTTTTTGTAACTAAATTTAAAATAAATATCATTTTCTAACAAATATTCCTGGATTTCAGTTTTTGAACTTGATAAAGCTGGTTTTTGTGTAGCAGACGGCTGTAGTAGCTTGCGTTTTCCATGACAATAACCTTTGTTTAAAATTTTTTTTTAAAAGATAATTTTGAAACCTTTTTTTAAAAGTTCTGCACTTGTATCCTCATGATAACCGGGAAACCTTTTTAATAATCTTTACAGACAACAGCAAGCAGTTTGGGACAAATCCGTCTTCTGAACCAGCTTTTTTGGTAATGCGTTTTTTTTTTTTTAAAAAGTGCTTTTGTGGGGCAGTTTTGAGGGGAATCAACCCATCGTTTGGATACTGTGTCGTGGGGTATCGAACCATGTTTTATCAACTTTTTATGGTTTTTTTTTTTAACCCCTTTTTTCTTTTAATTTTTAAGAAATTTAAAAACCCCAATGCTAATCTTTGCGTTTCCCTTTTTAATACGTGTCTTTTGTCTATTTTCCCCTTTTTAAATCCCATTTTACAAACAACTCTATGGAGGGTGGCACGGCTAATATTTATATTGGTTTCGTCTTCGTCTAGCTATTATTTCAGTTTATCCAAGGTAGGAATAACTCCGCTTTCATAAAGACAATATATTTTCCTTTTAAAGGGGCCCTTAAATCACGAGCTATACTGGAGATTAAAAATCACTATTTTTTTTTCTTATTTTCAATTCTTCACTAATAACACTTATCGATGATATTGGTTTTTTTGTAAGTAAAGGGGTTTTTTTTTAAAGTTTTGTTTTTTAGACCTCTACTTTTTAAAGTTTCATACACATTTTTCACAACCTACTTTGCATCTAATGACAAATTATTTGACGAAAATATTTTTCCTCGAAAAACAACTTTTTCAAAACGCATAGTAAAAATGGTTATTTAACACTGCCACTAAAATATTAGCCAAAATATTTATATCCCCAAAGGGGTTAATACTCAAGAAATACCCCCCCCCCTGCCCTTATAAACAAATGGGTTTCCAATAACAATAGGAAAAAAAAATTTAAAGGTTTATTGGGGTATGGTCCGTCAAAAGCCATAACGATATACTTTGAGACAGACTATAGCTTCTTAAGGAATCATTACCTTCAAACACTGTTTTTATCTTATAGTTGTTTCCGATTCTTTTTATTTTTTTCTGAAATGCCCTAGACATATGAGATGTTATGCAGAGGTTTTTGTTCTTTATTTCTTACTGGCTTTGTTTTATTCCCCTTTTTAAATGACCAAAGGGGGTTTCGCAATATCCACTTAATAGAAGGTCTTTTCTGATGTTAATTTCGTGTTGCAAATTGTCAATGTTCTATACACAAGAGTTCTTACAATGCCGTGTTGTAGGAGTAATTTTACAAAAAGTTCAAATATTGTCTTGTGTAAGTTCTTTTGGATGAGCCTTTTATATTTTCAGTACTCCGATGTATCAATGTGATTATGCTTTTGCTAAACTCTCACATCTAGGATTAAAAAAATATTGTTCTCTTTTTTCTTTATCGTAAAATCTAGCAGAAGGTCTATGGACCTTAAATTTTTGGAAAAATTTTTCAGGGGTCGTACCCATGTCATATAATAAATATGTTATCCATATATCTTAGCCACAGTTTGGTTTAAAAAAGCTTATAACAAAATTTTACAAATTTTGATTTACTATCTAAAAGCTTTACACTGGGGCCCCTCACAGTTCCGTATTCTAAACTGAAATATATGCACTGTGCAAAAAAAAAAATGCTCTCAAATACAAAAAAATGTGTGCCTTCCTCGATATAGAAGGAGCGTTTGACAACACGTTCCCCCCAAATCTATCTCAAACGCGTCGAGGCACAGAGGGATCGACGCAACAAGTCAGATGGATAGACTGCATGTTTTAAAACCCCATCAGTATATACTTAATTCTTAAAAAACTTTGGTAGCTCGGGTTGAGCGAGGATGTCCGCAAGGGGGGGGTTTTGTCCCCACTGCTATGGAACCTTATCATGGACCACCTACTAAATGTCCTTCAACTTGAAGGGCACCAAACATTGGGATATGCAGACGATCTCGTCATTATCCCCCCAAAGGAAATTTAACAATACTGTTAGGGATAAAATGCAACAGGCCCTAAACGCAGTTACCAGAGGGACGAGAAAAGGAGGGACTAAACATAAACCCTTCTAAATCAGCCATAGTTGCCTTCACCAAAAGAAGAAATTTAAGGGCTTAGAACCCCTACCACGAGGTGAAACAATAAAGATTGTGGGAGAGGTAAAATATTTGGGTGTCATTTTTGACTCTAAACTTACCGGGTCATCTTCAAAAAATTTGGGATGACTCTTATGTTAAAAGAGGCCAGGGGGAAAACCAAACCCTAAACCAAAATGGTCTATTAGTTATACCCCATGGTGGCAAAGCCTATGATAACATACGCACCCCGGTATGGTGGACAGAACTGCTGTTATAGAACTGGCCAAGGTACAGAGACTTGCTTGCTTAGCTATAACAGGAGCAATTAAAAAAAACCCCAACAGAAGCCATGAAGTGTCTCTTAGACCTTCCACCATTTAACCAAGGGATGGGAGAGGCGAAAGAGCCCCTCCCCCCCACTGCAACAGAAACCAACTGGTGTCTACGCTAGTTTGGGACACAAAATATAAAAGCAGCAACCCGATCCCCCCCGGACGGTTGGAACATCACTTTTACGAATGGTTCCAAAACCGAGCGGGGAATTGGGCAAGCGTGTGAGAAATTACAATTTTCCATTTCACTAGAAACACCCCGTTCTGTATTTCAATCGAAAATATATGCTTTTTCAGGAAAAGAAAAAAAATGAAAAAAAGAAAGGGGTCTGCATACAACAGACAAAGCGCCCCTGGGGCACTAGTAAACTCTAAGGTAACGTAAAACGACATGGGAATGCCAAAAAAACGGGGAATCCTGGGAAAACGCAACAGAGTAACTATTTTGGGGGGGACCAGGACATTCGGGGATAGAAGGCAACAAAAAAACGAATGAGCTAAGCGAGACAGGGATCACCCCACACCATACTTTGGGCCAGAAGCTGATCCGAAAAAAAACATGAAGAATACTGGGGAAACCTCAGTAGAATAAGACAGGGAAAAAAAATTTAAAAGGCCCATCCAAAAAAACGAAGGAAGAACTACTAAAAAAAAATGGGAAAAAACTTTGCATAACAGTAGGGTTGCTAGCAGGGTATGATAACCTAAGAACACATACACAAGGCTAAACCCCGGGGACCCAATTTGGGGGGGGTGTGCGACGGGGGGGAAAAAACACCCGCATATCCTGTGCAAAAAAGCATTGAATTCCAAAAAACAGGCATTAATTGGGCAACAGAAAATGAGCTTACAGGAATATATCAACCAACCAGTCTCGGGGTTATACAGACTTGTAGAAGGAAAAGGACTAATGAGAGGTTTGGGGTATAAAAGAAATGGGAGATTAGGCACAAAAAGCCCATGAGGCTGCGTTGCCTCCGGTAGTTAAGACGGCTCCCAGGGAAGAAGAAGAAAAAGAAACTCCTACGTTACGTCCAAGCTGACGAAATTTAAAAAAAGGGGGAATCCTGGGGGAACGCAACAGGGTAACCCCCGGGGGACCAGGACATTTGGAAATAGAAGGCAACGAAAAAACGGATGAGTTGGTAGGACAGGGATTATCCACACCAAACCTTGGACCAGAAACTGCCCTCAGAGTGACCAAAACCAGAGCACGAGGGCAAACCAGAAAATGAATCCAAAACAAACACGAGAAATACTAAGGGAGCCTCAGTAGAATAAGACATGGAAAAAGCTTCATAAGGAGCCCATTCCCCAAAAAAAAGAAAGAAATTTTTTTTTTAAAAAAAAGTAGGAAAACACTGTGCATAATAGTAAAGGGTCAAAAAATTTAAACCGAGAGGGGGAGCTGCATAAGATAGGCCTTTAAAAGGGGACCCAAGTTGCAGAATGTGCGAGGAGGGGGAAAGACAGCCTACCATACCCTGTGCGATTGTGAAACCTTAAATCATAAAAGACAGGCATTATTTGTGCAACCGAAAATGAGCCCACAGGAATATATTAACCAATCAGTGTTTAAAAGAAGGCAAAAAAGCAATATGTAACTTTAATAAAAATAATTATGTGACGAGTTTTAGTACAAATAAATTACTTAGCACACGCTTACCTAACTTTGAATAACAAGAAACAGTATAAATAAAAAAAAAAATTGTGGGGAGACTAACTCCAAGCCTAAAACTTTGCACATAACTTCTAGTTTCGCTTAAACCTTATTGTTAGATATTAACAAAACGTCAATTTTTGTGACCTATAAATCCGCAAAATTTTAGCGAGATATTATACGTAAACATATATACTTTATATAGAAGTTCATTCTTGCTAGTGAGGCAATTTTGGTTCTATTTTCTTTAAACAAAACATATTAAGGACGCGTTGAGAGCGGGTGAAAAGGTTTTAAACCCGTTTTATTTCAGAAACAATAATTAAACACAATTAATATGAAACACTTAAGTTTCCTTTTTCCCTTTGGGGGAAAAAAAACCCTTTTTTTCTCCGATGATATTAATAACTTATGATTAGGGATTGAAGGAAACTTATCTTTAGATTGGGGTATAGTATCAGGGGGCGTATATATAAGTTATAAGCCAATTACTAATTGTTATTATTATATCTTTGAGAAAGGTTTCAAGAAAAAATTAATATTAAAAAAAAATTTTTATTTTTTTTTTACAATATAAGTCAAGGATTAATTAGGTTTTAAAATTTTGGTTTTTTTTAAAATTTAAAAACAGTTTTTTTTTGGGAAAATATATTGGCAAAATGTGTGTAGAATCATATCGTCACTGCAGAAAAAATGATTTAACTGACAATTTACTCCTGTATAAATAACCCTAATTAAAATGCAAAAAAGAAATTTGCTATCCGATGAAAAGGAAGGGGAAAAAAAATAAAAAAAGGAAAAAAATTAATAATTTTACAGATCCGTCAATACTGTCTTAAATTATTACCCCAGTAACAACTGTATTTTGTATTAATGAATAACCCCTCAGCGACTGTATCGTATTCATCGCGGAATTATCTTATCAAATACCCCTTTAAAGCTGAGTTTTTAGGTGGATATTTTTTTCTGTTTCGAGTACTTGCTTCCAGAAAAACTTCACTTAACTCTGACAATTTTGTAAAAACGGTATATTTTTAAAAAAAAAATACTATTTAAAATTTTTAACATTAAAATATGCAGCTAATCCATATGCAATTAAAAAACAATATGTACATGATAAAAATTTTTGGTTTTAAAAGGCTGGGCATACTGTCTTACGTCTTTCCTCGTATCACTGTATATCAAACCCCATAGAGCATTTGTGGAACCAAGTAAAATCAAAGATTGGAGCAGAAAATGTTACACCTACTTTAAGTTCCAGTGTTATAAATTTGATAAAAATGTTATTACTAACATACCAGTGGAGAGCTGAAAAAATTCAGTAGAGCACATTATAAAAATTAAGTACTCTTACATTTCTATACAAAACAACATAAATCCTATTGTAATTAATCTCAATGATGACTCTAATAGTAAAACAGAATAAGATTTAGATATTTAGATTAAAAATATAATTATGTATAGATAATGTTACGGATTTTAGTTAGTTTTTAGTTAATAGAAATGTAAAAGGTTAGAATTATTTTATTTAGGGGAATAATTTATT
>JAHBCN010026086.1:0-10945 GCA_019359885.1 Listronotus oregonensis | reverse complement strand
AAGTTAGACTTAAAAATTAAACAGGACGGTTTCTGTCAATGTGACTTTTATGATTTTTGGTTAATGTAATTAGGGCCAAAAGGAATATATTTAAATATAATTTATAGGGGTAGCGAGTCAATTTTTAAAATATTAGCCGGGCTCTTAGTTTACTTGAACCAATTATTCATTTTTATTTACCACAGATTGCTTTGCTAGAAACGTGGGATTTTTTTACGCGATTATTTAACCTGGCGCTTATTAGGCAAATATATGTGTTTATGGAATTTAAAACCGAATGATAATATGAAAATTGATAATCTTGCTGTATGATGTTTTTAGTATTCATTTAGGATATAAAACCACTATTTCCCCTTGACTACCGCCTGTTGTCGCTTTACTTTATTTATGAAAAAATTTGCGTTGTTGCCGGTTCGCTATATGATGTTCACTTAATACCCACGGCAAAAACAAATTATTACCCTTTGGACTTATTCAAATTATACTGCACGGGTATATAATTTGAAAAATTTAATTTTCAATGATCTGTAACTATCCCCATAATATGTTTATACCCCTCGTTTTGATATTATTTACCGGTGAACCATAAATTGTTTAACAATTGAATGGATAATCTGACAGCCGCCTTTTTTTAACACATACAGTGCTCAAAATAGTAGTAGCCTAAAATTCCTAATTATTTATTTATGTCTCTTCTACTATACGCAATTTAACCAATACTATTTAATATGACCCGGTGGCCGCAGGGTTTAAGGCGTTGGGATCGGACAGGCGTTTAAGGTGGTTCGAATCCTGCTGGTTATTATTTATTTATTTATTTAATTATTTACTCACTTCTACTATACATCTTTTTTCCGACAATATCAATTCTCCCGTTCAATTTAGAATGGACTTTCAAAAATAGGACGGCGGTTCGAATCCTGCTAGGTTATTTATTTGAAGATTTTATTTATTTTAATTATTTTTAAACTGACCCTGCTGACCAATGACGTCGGATGTAAAATGACCCTGGTGGTGTTAGGTGGCTACAAATTGGCTCTACAAAAACTACCTATTTAAAATCATCCTCTATTTTGAGTAAGGGGTTAAGTTTCCCTAAAATTCAGCTCGGACCTGAAATTTCCCCCCTAAAAATACACGGAAAAACACCTTCTGATAGTGATACGCCCCTTGCTTTTCTACTCAATATAACCCAACGCAAGCCCACACACCAGGTAGTTCAAGTCGAGATGCCGAGAGAATAACATCCCTTTAAAATGCCGAATGGATTTCGGCGAAACGTTGTGAAAAAAATATTTAAATAAACGGATTGAATCCCGGAATATGTTTACATTCACCATCGGAAATATATATATATATATATATATATATATATATATATATATATATATATATATATATATATATATATATATATATATATATATATATATATATATATATATCGAAAAAAGTAAACATAATCAAATAAATTAAATTATTAAAATAGAAAATTGATTAAAAATGAATATTTTGGTTTTCTTTATTTCAAAGATTTGGAAAATAAAATGGTTGGCTAAAAATACATTGTTAGATCAACAAACTTTTTCTAATAAAGTTGTAAGGTTTTATAATAAAAAGAAGAAAATATTTAATTAGTTAAATATTCCTTTAAAAATCCAGATAAAAAATATAGCCTCTGCCAAAAATATTTTAGTAACAAAACAACTATCAAAAATATTGTGTGTAGTAAATCCGTCGTTACTTGACTGTGGAGGCGACCGCAAAGTTTTTTTTTTTCTCCGCCGGAGCTTTACTTTTCACTTTCCAGTCGGCGGACAAAAAAGTGTTATCATAGCAATATAGATACAAACAAACAACAAAACAAGCATCAACAACTCAATATTTATTAAACTTAAAAAAAAACACAATTTTTATCTATTAATTAAATATTAAATGTACTTACTCAATAACTGTTTATCAATACGGAATTAAAACGTCATCGGAGACGCAATTTAAAAACCAATAATTATTGTTGATAGTGTCCACTAACAGCTTTATGTTGCATTACTATAGCAACTGTTCACCGACACCGGTCTAAACCGCCTTGCGAACCCACTTATCTTTAATAATTATTACTATTAAAAAGAGATGTTTTTGCAATAGTTTTTATATGTTTGTAGAAATAACAGCATATTTTATTTAGAGGAAAGGTTACGTTTCCTGGCTTGCTCTCTATTACTAGCCTTATTCCGTTGGGCTGTTAAACACGAGCGCGTCATAAAAAGTATTACTTTTTCTCCATATAAAATTATATACTATTCTATATTAGTACAGAAAAGGAGGTAATTTTTTGTAAAATAAAGCGGAAAATCAGATCAACTTGAAATTTTTTGGAAATTTGTCAAAAAAGGTGTCAATTATGGAATTAAACAAGTTGGGTTACTTAGTTCAGTAAATGAAGTCCGAAGAAACCCCAACCTAAAGATCAGGTTGGGCCGTCACAATTTTTTTTTAATTTGCAGGTATTAATGTGTACAATAATCTCTGAAAATATCATAGATAAAAAAATGTCCGCAAGGGCCTGAAAATGGCCCCTTAGGAGCCCGGAAATCCGTTTTTCGACTATTTTGGCCGATATCTCCCGAAACATGACACGCAATTTATGTTTAGACCAAAATAACGAGCAGTTTATTAGCTGCAAAAATGATTTCCATTACTTTTGTCAAAAATTTAATAGTCTTTGAGATAACCGGCCATAAACGCGCCGCGTATTTTTTGCACCTGCCCCGCATCTCGAGCTACTTACACTTCCAAGCCGACGGACAAATTTTTCATGATTTAAAGTTCATATAAAAGAAGGAACCTGAAGCTGAAATAACTTTTCATTGTTTCCTTTTTTTGTTTCTCTAGAATATTAAAAACCCGAGCAAAAATTAGTTTCTGCTCGATATTTTTACCCTCCTATCAATCAGTTCCTTTTTTTTATAAAGAGTAATTTTACCGAATCCTTTTGGATAATGGGGCTTTGGAAGGTGTTAAATACATTTCAAAAGACTTAATACATATTTTTTGTGTATTTTTATAAACAACGTGTTTTTCTTAGGGCGGTTCTTATAGATTTCCGGAGTTTTTAAAAATGCTCGGTTTATCCTAATTAATATATATTCAAAGACCATATCGGTTCAATGACATCATTCAAAAACTTGGATTATCCCTTTTGATAGCACTCTTTTTTTCCAAATTTTTTAGTATTTCGGAAAATCTAGAAAATTCTTGTCCCAATAAAAACTCAAGTAATTATCAAAATAAATGGAGTTTTTATTGGGGTGAGAATTTTCTCGATTTTCCGGAAAACTAAAAAAAACTTGGAATATAAGAAAATTTCCTCGAGAAGGGGGTAATCTAAGCTTTCGAATGATGTGCATTGAAAGCTGATTTGAGCATTTTCAAAAACTCCAGAAATTAAAAAAAACCGCCCCAAGAAAAACACGTTGTTTATTAAAATGCACAAATATATTTATTAAATCTTGCGTAATGTATTTTTAACACCTTCCAAAGACCCATAATCCAAAAGAATTCGGTGAAATTACTTTTTATAAAAAAATATGAACATATTGATAGGAGGGTCAAAATATCGAGCAAAAACTAACTTTGGCTCAAGTTTGTAATTTTCTAAAGAAACAAAAAAGGAAACAGTAACAAGATGTTATTGCTACACGTTCCTTTTTTCATATAAACTTTGAATCAAGCAAAAATATGCATTTTTACGTGAGTTATTTAAAAATTAGTCCTTCATTTGGAAGTGTAAGTCTTGCACCTTTCGAGATACGGGGCAGGTGCAAAAAATACTCGGCGCATTTATGGCCGATTATTGCAAAAACTATCAAATTTTTGACAAAAGTGATGGGTATCATTTTTGTAGTTAATAAACTGCTTCTTATTTTCGTCCAAACACGAATTGCGTAAATGTCATATTTCGGGAGATATCGACCAAATTAGTTAAAAAAAAATTAGTGCTCTTGAGGGCCATTTTCAGGCCCTTGCGGACATTTTTTTATATATGATATTTTGAGAGGTTATTGTATACATTAATACCTGCAAATTAAAAAAAAAATTGTGACGGCCCAACCTGATCTTCAGGTTCACACCTTCGTTTACTGTACTATACTGGGATTTGGTCCAAAATGCTGTAAAAATTGGCCAAACTATTTTTTGGCCAAAAATAAAAAAATATTAAATATATCGGGCAATCTTAAATGAATTTTCATAAAAATAGGTACCGGAGGGTTTTTTGGGTCACTGATTACGATTTTAATGCCAGAAATTTCTGAAACGCTCTTAAAACAGTAAAAACTACCCTTTTTTGGGGTTTTTTGAAATACTTTGGAAGAAAAGCTTAGATTATCAAATAAATGCCATTTTTTCAGAATAATTAGGAAGAATTTTTTTTTATTATGCACTGATATTAAGATATAAGGGCTTATAATAGGGGGGTTAAAACTACCCCCATAATAAGAAAGAATACAAAAAAACATGACCTCAGATTATAATTTTTGTTTTTTAATAAATTTTTTTAAAATATTTTTTCGTATTTTGACTATTATAATATTTATTTCCTCTCCCCCTCCCCCAGGGGGTGAAAAGTACCCTAAATAAAAAAAAAAAAAAAACGTTATTACATTTTTTTGTTGCAACTTTTCGTTTTAGAACCGACAAACTAACAATATTTTCAATAAAAAGAAATTATTAAAACCCTCCATCACCGGAAAAACTACCCCTAAATTAAATAAAAACAAAAAATGTCTTACAAAAAACAAGACTTGACCCACATTTATCAGTTTAAAACATAAAAAATAATTATCCAAAAGGGCTAAAAATAACTGGACATATTTAGGGACATGTGTTCTGACTTTTCATTAAAGGATTATTTTTTTCAAGCAACACAGTCCAGATGGCGCTAAAAAATTAGCATGAAATCAATTTGAAAAAAAATATTTTGCCCATAACTTTTTTTCTGCTTATTTTAGACGGTTCCGGTTGGTCTTAAAATTTTTCCAATTTTGCCTTTTTGCAAAATAATAGTAATAATTTTTTTTGTGGAAGAAATATTTTTCCAGATATTTACTCCCGAACGATCCGGTCTCTTTATTTTTTGTTAAGTAACTATTTTTGCCGGGCCATATCTCATTTAATACTCATCGTACAAAAATTAAAAAAATCGTTTCATTTGTCAACTGAAATACTTCATATTAGTAATATATAATTTTTTTTGTAATACTACCACATTTTCGGTTAAATTAAAAAAAAATTAAACAATGTAACATATTTTTGCCCTAAATTACAAGTTTCCCTGTGCTATTACTTGAAAGGGGTTAGGTTAGGTTGGGTTAGTAAAAATGTAGTTTTGTAATTAACACGCTAAACTGGATATTATCACTCAGTAAAGATGGAAACTTTGTTAAAATGGTAAGAGAGCCATCTTATATTACCAAGAATAACTTGCCTATTTTTGTCTTTAATAGTCGTAAAAAATTGTGTTAACCTATATAAGAAAAAAACTTTTCATAACTATTTTTTCTTGTTTAATAGGTACATTTTTAATTTCCTTACCTTACGTTTAATGTTTTGTTCGAATTAAAAAAAACTGACATGATAACAAAATAGCAATGGCAAAATAAAATAAAAAGACCAAACGATATGAACGAGAGCCTGGGGATAAGATGGAGAAAGTTTATTAGGGAAATGTCGGAACAAATCAGCCTCTTCCTATTATAAACTTCACGGTTTCCGGTTTAGCGTCACAACTTACGAGAATAGTGGACACATTGTTGCCTTGCAGTCAGTATTGGAGCAATTTGGCCCCTATTGTTATCGTGTTTCTCTCTAAAGGGTTTTCGTTTGTTAGCTATAAAGTCAATAGATTAACTTAAACGAATCATTGATATATTATCATTATACAGTTACTTAGGAATGTATTTAATAAAAAAAATGCACAAATCTATTTATCCAGGTACTGTACGAATAATTTATAATTATTAATCCGGGTACTGTATGAATAATTTATAATTATAAATCCGGGTACTGGACGAATAGTTTATAATTATAAATTCGGGTACCGGACGAATAATTTATAATTATTAATCCGGGTAACGAACGAAATTGTAGCAACTTCATTTATGTATAGAAAGAAATGAAAATTTGGTCACGGGTACATGTGGTTATGTAGTTTTATTAAATATATATTTCATATATATAAAATGCATTAAAAAAATAATTTAAAAAATTAAAAATTTTAATAATTTTATTTACAAATTTAAAGAAATTGAAACTAACTAAACTAATTAAAACTAACCAGAACTAACCAACCGGATACTGTACGAATATTTTTTAATTATTAATCCGGGTACTGTACGAATAATATTAATCCGGGTACCGGATGAATAATTTTATTAAACCGGTAATTATGAACGAGTGTGCCACTCCACCTGGAGTTTTTTTTTAAACTTTTTTATATTTTTATTTACAAATTTTAAGGAATTGTAACTAATTAGAACTAATCATAACTATTAGATACACAAAACCTTATAAGACAATAATTTTTGTATTTTTACAAGACCTTTAATTTAAGTTATATAACATTTTAGTCTAAATGCACTGCTTTTTGAGTTATAATTAAAAAACCGAATATTCGGGATTTTTGCAAGAGTAATTTGGGATTTAGATAAGTAAAATAAATAATTTTTAATTAAATAAAAACCATCCAAAATTACATTATAAAAAAATTTTCTATTTTGGATTGAAATTTTTGGTCAAAATCACATGTTCGTTTATATCTCCTTTACTATTTATCTTATTAAAAAATGTATATAACCTTTTATACAGACAATTTGATCATCCGAAAATTATTCATAAAAAAAAACAAAAAACAAATATACCCGGACGAATATTTATTTATACAGTAGGTACCCGTATAAATAGCCACAGCAAAAAAAATATTGGCATAAGGTAAATTTATTTTTAAAGGATATACAAGCTAAAACAAATTATACCAAAAATACTTTTGTAAAATAGGTGCCAAGTTCCTAACCAAAAATCAGCCTTTTAAAGTACTAAGATCTAAAATTAGACCTAGTTCTTTTTTGACTTGGCAAGTTTTTTTCTAATCTTTCTGTATTAATGAATGTTCTCTTTTTATTAATACAGAGAGTTTTGTTTAAATAATACCGACAGATCAGCAAAAAACTTGCCAAGTCAAAAAAGAACCTGATCTTTTTTGACTTTAAAAGGGCGAGATTTTTGTATAGGAACTTCGCCCATATTTAACATAAGTGTTTTTGGTATGACCTCTTCTCTTTTTTTAGTTCAATGCCTGCATTATAAATTCTAAGAAAATTATGACCTCAGGAACTTAGTTTCAATCAGACTGCAAACTTCTAAAATACCTTCGAAATATACTATGTTAACGCCCCTATTTTAAGGTCTTCCGAGTAAAAATGTGCAGTTTTCAGAATGTTTTCTTTATTGTGACCTAAAACCTATTTAAATACCAAACTTCACGTGTCTACTTCCCCTGGTATTGCCTCATAATTTAGATAAGTCAATGAGTCAGTTAGTCCGCCAGTCAGTAGTAAAATGGTCAATTTTCAAAATCGAATATTTCAGAAACCACTTGACATAACTTTTTAATTTTTTTTACAAGTGATAAAAACACATATGAGAATTTACATACCAAATCTCATACCTTTATGTGGAATGATAACGAAGTTATGATAGGGGAGAAAATACGCTAAAATGTTTCGTGTATTATACACACTGCGTGCGTCAGACGGGAACTTGGCTTGGCGAACTACCGTGTGCCTTGATTTGAAGCTCGTCATTGGGAAGTTTTGACTTCATTTGACGCAATTTCCTTTTAAATTTAATATTTTTATCTTTTCATGGGCATTTATGATCAACTTTTTTTTAAAATCTAAACCTGGACTCTTTATTGCATTTAATTAAATTTTTTTAGTAAATAATAAGTTAGAGGAAAATGGATCAATGAGTTATCAAAAGTATTTTTGACCCTCTATATGACAAATTTGTTTTTTTGATACTAACAAAAAATGTTAAAGCTTATCCAGATCAGTATCGGAACAAAATAAATTATTGATGAAAGTCCGTTTAATTATCTTAATAAAAACGTTGGAATTAAAAATAAATAACACCATATTTTGCTCCCTTAATAACTGCCAAGGACAAATATTTTTGTTTTATATATATCAGTACAACTAAAGCCGAGAAAGCAAAAATAAAAAACACTTAATTCCGGAATTTCGTGGTTATTTCCAAAGGTATACAATATTTTTAAAAGTTACAAAGACCACATAACAAGGTCTCCACAATATTGAAAAATTGTTAAGGGATATTAAATTGCAACAAAGTTGCGGATTTCAATGGTAAGTTATTTGATGTTTGAAAAAATTTAAAACCATATTTATATTTAATACTGTGTTTTGGTTATTTTTATTTTTGACCCAGGATTCCCTGAATTATTAAAATCGGTTTATTTTGGACTAAGTAGCATAAGAAAAAATATGGTTTACCGTGATTTTTTTAACATAAAACATTTGGGTTTTACGTAAAGTAGAAGGCAGTTCTTTGAAGGTTTAAAAAAGAAAAAAAGACCTTTGCAGGCAACAGGTTCATATTCTAGATGGAAAAGCGATGCAGTAAGGGAAAAAGTGCAAAAAAAGTCTCCAAATGAAGTGTGGGGGTAAATAATTGTGGCACTTAGTATTAGTTTTATTGGGTATTGTTTGAGGAAAACCTATATTGACTATATTTTTAAAGCAGAATCTCTAAATGTACCTTTAAAAGAAAAACAAGTCATCTATAGATCGTTGGTGGGATAGAACAGAAAGCTTTCTTGTGAGGCTGGGGTGGTTCATATGGCGAACCGATTCTCTTTAAAAATGGAGCACAAAATTCTAAGAGTTACGGGATATGCTATTCCTCAAATTGGATAACAGTGTTTAGAGCAAGTTGTGATCTGTATATCGTACTGTAAGTTTCTACATTTAAAAAAATATATTTATTTATTTATAATATGGATCTAAAAATTAAAAAATTTTTTTTGGTAACTTTTAAATTTAATTATATCTGAGTAAATTTTTACATTTATATAAATATTTAATTTCAGAATAAGTAAATGACGAAAAAAAAAACAAACAAAAAGTACTACGCAAATATGCGTAGTACCTTTTTGTTATTAAATAAAATAGTGTATATTGACGACAAAAAGTGGATAGGGATCCCAACTGTTTACTTTGAAAATTAAATGACATGATATAAATAAAAAAATAAACTATTTCCCAAAATTTTTTCATTTACTTCAGGAAGTAGAAAGGCTGGGCAACTTGGCCCCCAAGAATAGGTAGGTAGGTAGGTTTAAAGTGAGTGGGTATAACACCCTTCCACCGCGACCGATCAGTCTATTGTGGCTCATACCCTTTCATATTTCTCCCACCAGGTCCAGACTTCTAATAAATCTGATGATCCAGTTGGGAGAGAGATCTTTCACCTCCACCGGCAACATGTGTCATTGCCGAGGATTGCGAATCTTAGTCGTGCCATTGCTGGGCACGACAGTATGCCCCCAAGAAAAAGTCATCATAAAAAATGATATACAGTGTGTCCCAAATTCGTGGGGAATGTATGGGGATCTTAGAAACCACGATAGATAGACAATCGGTTAAATGGGGAAAGTTCTGGACAATTATGTTAGTAAGCTAATCCCGTTTACTACATGGTTTTATCTATTCAGGTTTTTGAGAAATTTTGAAAAACCGAAACATATTCTGAAAATCGGCCATATTTTTTTAATAAGTGAAAATTTTTCAAATCTGTAAAAACTTTTTCAAAGCAACTTTTTTTGTAGTAGATCGAGTAAGCAATTTTTATTTTCTACGTTTCGGGTTTTAAGAATCATCATCAACTTTATTTTTTCATATGGACGCCATATTGGATCTTTACGCAGCCAAATAGTGCTTTTTATTCTGATTTTAACAGTGTATAACATGTTGTAATTTAAGAGTTTATAACCTCATTTATTTCAAAAAACAAATATTTTCTCAGTTGGCCTTGATTCCGGCGAACGTTATTTTCTTTGTAAACAATAAAAAATTGTAATTGGCAAAATAGATAAGCTGAAAAATATTTTACAGAAATGGGTTCGCGAACTATTTATAACTTTAATGCCGTGTTACAACAAAATGTAATGCGCCCATATGAAAAATAAAGTTGTTGAATCGTCATCAACTTTACTTTTTCATTGGGGCCTTTATTGGATTTTTACGCAGCCAAATAGTGCTTTTATTCTTATTTCAACAATGTATAACATGTTATAGTTTAGGAGTTTATAACCTCATCCATTTCAAAAAACAAATATTTTTTTAGTTGGCCTTGATTCCTGCGAATGTCATCTAGCGCCATATCAAGTTAGCTCGGGTACGTTATTAAAATTTTTTTAACTTTGTAAAATCGTTAATTATTTAAAGAAAAACTTGATATTTTGCAACTTTTTAAAAGCCGAAATGTTAATATAGCTGCCAAACGTATTTCGACAATTTTCCTGAAAGGCCCATCCTAAACTAACATTCTTTTGAAAACTGGTTACCAAATTTGCTTAAATTCGGAAGTTTTAAAAAACCACGACCTAAAAGCACGTTAAAAAAAAATCGACAAGGAGATGCTGCAATTAACCAACATTTTTTAAAAAAAATCCAAATCTTCAGCCAGGGATGTTTAGAAATTCCCTTACCTAAGTCAACCATTCATAGGGTAGTTAGGACTATTAAAAAAAAATGGCTTTAATATGTTGAGGAATATGGACAACATTTTGAATTTGGTCGTTATTTTACATCTTCATTTTGAAAAATAAGTATAGCCACTTTTCATTTTTTTTTTTTCACTTGTTTCAATT
>JAHBCN010026085.1:0-10982 GCA_019359885.1 Listronotus oregonensis | reverse complement strand
AACATAAATTATTTGTTGTAATTAATCGATTACTGCAATAGCACTAGTTCCCCCTAACCCACGTATGTTAAAGTTTAAAAAAATTAAATGTCGGGAAAAATGCGGGTAACCAGGTGATTTGGTCACTGTGTCTCAAGGTGTCTCCACGTCTGCAGACCATATCTGGACAGGTGAAGTCTATTTCAGGTAGGTAAAGAAAAAAATCTAAAAATAGTACATGCTTGAGAAAAGGGTGCTAAAAAGATAAAAGTTATGTATAAATAAAATTTAAAAAAAATTCTTGCTGATATGTTGTTTTTTTCTCTTTTTTTTTCTGTAATTTTATATTTAGTTTCAATTCCCCTTATACAGGGGCGTTTCTAGCGGCCGATTTTGAGGAGGCTTAAGTCCCAGTCTACAATTAATAAATTGAAGTAGTTTGAGCTCATTTAATTTGACGGGCGGGCTAAGTCATCCCAGCACCCCCCCAACCCCTGCCGTTATACCTGAGCAATTTAAAAAGTGAGTATTTTCTAAATCTAAACTAAAAATTGGGGGTTAAACAGCAAAAAATGGAGGCGTAATTTCATATATTAACGATTTTTTTTTAATTTAAAACGTCAATAACTCAAAAACTATATAAGATACACGAAACTTTTAATGACATAAACTATGTATTTTTAGAAGACCTTTAATTTAAGTTATATAATATTTTTATTTAAATGCAATATTTTTTAAGTTATAATCGAATAATCAGGATTTTTCATACACCCGTGGAAAAAAAATGGTTCACAAAATAAACAATATATGTTTATTTTGTGAAGCATTTACTATTTTCATCCCTTAATCAGACACTTTTCTTTTAATAAATTTTTCTTTAAAACGTAGTCGGGCTTCCATAATTTGTTTGCGGAAATAACAAAACTGTTGCATCTCAATTTCAGTCAGTTTTTTGGGACTTATCAAAAGGAAATCTTCCTGAGAAAAAAAATGTATGTGAAAACCTAATCTTGACCATTTTTGTGCCGAAAATTCGTTTTTTTTTTCCGTAACAATCAAGGTTCAGGGACACGGAAATTAAAAACCTAAATCAAAAATCCAAAAGGAGGAATTGATAGGCAAATTTAAGAAAAAACGAATAACGTTTAACCTGTTGATCCTAACCTAATATAAGTCGTTTTGTAAATTCCCGCTTTTTTCTTTTACTCCTTTGGACTCGTTTCAACGTTGCCAGTTCTTTTTTTTTTTTTTTTTTATCTTGGGACAGTCCACGAAGGCTGATGCCTAAGTACTAACGTACCGTGGGTGTCTTCAGTGTGGTGAGAGGGAGTTTGTTCACACGGGACTTAAATTTTTGGAGATTGGGAGGAGAAGGAAAAACTTCTGCGGGCAGCAGGTTCCATAGTCTTGACACTCTAGGAATAAAGGAACGAAGAAAGCGGGAAGTTCGGGGCCTCTCTAACTGAACTGGAAAAGGATGCATAAAAGTATGCATACGAAGAACTGTAAAAGGATGCATAAAACCTCTTATTTTCTTACGCTTCCTCCATGCTGGACGTGGTAAATCTTCTTCAAATTTTACCAGCATGTGTATTGTACATTGAAAAACTTATATTTAAAATTTGAAAGGTTTCTTAAGATGTTGCTACTACCTTAAAGGGTGGACTTTTGCAAACAAAAAGTGCAAACCGTTTGTTCTTTGTTCTGTATAATACTTATAATAGTTATAGTTTTATTTCATTACCTGTTAAAATTTATTAACCGGCACAGAATTTACAAAAGTAGTTTTGGGTAAATACAAATTTGACACCCAATTTACATGTAGTTTGTGAACCTTCTTTAATTGGGAGGCAGTTTACATGTTCCCTGTTAAAAAAATGCTTATTAACATTTTTATAACCAATTTTTTTTGATAAATAAAAAATCCTTAGCGACATATGAAGCAATGTAGGGAGATATAATTCTATGACTCACTCATGAAAAAAATAATTAATTAATTTTTGAAATATTTTTTTTCTTATAACATTAAATTTTTTGTGCTATTTTTTGCAAACGTTAGATACGCCAAAGAAGTATTAAACGAAATAGTTTTAAATCTTTGCAGTGGTTTATATATTAAAATATCGCAAATTAAAAATTTTCAAAATTAAAATGACACGTATTTTAAGAGACACTGTCACGATTTTTTTTTACAATTTTTTTTCTAGGTAGAACAGTGTTAAAAAAATAATATTACTATCCATATAAGGGAGGGAAAGTGAGAAGCAAAAGTAGGTACTTTAAGAAAAAAAATGCTTATCTGGAAATGTCTTTTATTCGATTTTTTTAAAATCATTCTAAAATTATATATTTTTTTGATAGTATTAATAATAATATTCGTATTACTTGCTTAGCTACTCTAATGTAGTATGAGAGCTCAAAAAAATCGAATAAAAGAAATTTCCAGATCAGCATTTTTTCTATTAAAGGACCTACTTTGCTTCCCCCTCCTTCTCTTTACATTCCTCCTGTCCTATATAGATAGTAATATTATTTTTTTAACAATGTTCTACCCTACGAAAATTTTAAAATAATATATGTTGTAGAGCATAGTAAGGGTAATTTATATATAAAAAAAATCGTACATTTGCAAAGAAAAGCACAAAAAAGTTTTGTCATAAAAGAAAAAATTGTAAATCAATTAAATATTTCTTTCGAAAAACGAGCGCGTGCAAAGGTGTGATTTTGGTGAGTTTATAGTAAAAATATCAACCGAACTTTTCCGAGGGGCATCTTATGCCGCTATCCTCTTTATGTATATTTTTTTTTTTAATAATAAAACGTCGATTTATGCCATCTGCTTTTCATTTAAGTGGTCTTCCAGGGTCAATCGTTCTTTTACAAATTAATAAATTGGCAGCAGACAACCGCGCTGCAGGTTAATCTCTTAAGGAGCTGCTTGAGGCGAGTCCAAAACCCTAATGCAGCAAGAATAATGGATACATTTTTAACAGGTGTCTATAGTCCACATTATGTTAAACCTTCTGTCTTATTATCACCAGGTGAAGATGCAAATTAAATGTTCTTTCTTTTTTGGTAAATACCTACGATTTTATATTGTTCAACGTACAGATGGCTTTATTCAAATGTTAAGCTTCTGCCAAAAATACACTATAATATATAAACATAAATTCTATATCCCTTCGTATTAGGCTACTGGTTCCAATAATACATTTTTTGCTTCGTTTGCTTAGAAACTTATCTTTACATCATTCAGGGCCAAAATAGCAAGCCCTACGCGTGTTTTTTATTTAATTTGACATCATTTTTTGCAAATCTTCTTGCTGCAATCTTTCAGATGGAACTTTAAGATAAATTAATTGAATGTCAAAAGTCAATTAAATGTGCAATATAATAAATAAAGGAAGTGTAATTACACACTCAATCTTCATATCAATTATTAGAATGATGTTTAATAAATTTTACAAAAAAAAAAACAGTTTGATGCTCCGGTTTTTTTTTGAAATAAACAAAAAAATTACACTAATTGTGCATATTGTAACTGTATTAATGAAATTATGTAATATGTTAAATTAAAGAGACAATGTAACAGACATTTTTCGTCATAGGCATCTCTTTCACAATTTAGGTCTGTTTGTTATTCAAAAAAAATTTACGCTTTTTGTACCGTGCGCTCCATTTTAAGTGAACCCCCATATTTTAGCCCTTTTTTTGATTTTAGAATCTTTAAACCAAAAATGTATTAAATGGGCTAGCCCAAAGTTTTTTACGCCCTGCGAAGTTTTTTCCTGGTGTACACTACCAACAAGTAATCACAAATTCGGTAATTTTTTTTCTAATAGGATGACTAGTTTCCGTCTATATTTTTTCATAGTTTGAAAATTTCTCTAATAGGCTTAATTAAAATTAAAGCCGTTAAACGAGTAGTTTTCAAGATATTCCGTCTCAAAAATTTCAAAAAAATTTTTTTTCACATGTTTGCAGGTAAAATATACAGGGACATTCTGCAATTTTGTCAATCTTTTGACGGCATTTATTTTAAGGTTACATAATATTCTATTTATTGTGGACTTTGATGGCACAAGTCTGCCAGGATAAAGCTGCCATTAACTTCTGCGCGTAAGTGCCTCTCGTTGATTGTTTCTAACGTAGCATAAGACAATATCGCGTTTTTCTTCGTTTGAATTAACCATTTTGACCAATATTGACTGATAACCTAATCGTTTAATTTCTGACAACTATCAATAAGAGTATGTCAAAACAAAAATTTACCTAGACAGATTGACAGGTAGCTCATTTATATTTACATACAACTTAACTTTTTTTTTGAAATTTTTGAGACGGAATATTTTGAAAAATAATCGTTTAACTGCCTTAATTTTTATTAAGCCTATTCCAGATATTTTTAAATTTTGAAAAAATATGGACACCAACTAGTCATGTTGTATAATAAATAGTAAAATAAATTTCATAAAAAAATTTAAAAAAAAAGTAGGGTGCTCCACTTAAAAAAACAAATGTTATATTTGCCATGTTTTTCAACCACCTGTATACTAAAAAATAATTTTAAACTTTATACCCTAACATTCTCTAAAACTTTGGTATTTAACGTTTTTGTAATTCTCGAAACAAATGAGATAATGAACTTTATGTTTGACTTACCCTGTAACAAGAACTAATTTAAATGATTTCTTATTAAAATCAAATAAGCAAAAACCCAAAAAACCATAAAAATAAGGATTTAAAATTAAAAAAATTAATCATTACTTTAAAATGTGTTTTTGTTGTTTACACTCATTCCTGCAAAATAGTTTTGTCTTTAAAAATGTATTGTTATATTTTATAATTCTGCTGTGTCCCTATTTTTTTGTAGCAACATTTTTATATTTTTGTGATTTATTTATCATAGGGGTGAGCAGGCTGTACCCCGGGACCAGAACCAAAGTGGTCCCATTTTTTAAAAACTTTCCAGGCGAGTAACCCAACGAAACTTATTAAAACATAAATAGGCCACAAAACTATAGAACATATTTACAAAACATAAAAACAACAGGAATCTAGGCCTTTACCGCTCACAGCTCTTAGCCCCAGAAGGAGGACCCCATGGTGGGGGCGAGATTCTTTCCGCGCCCCTGCGGTCGATTTCCACAAAAAACCGTAAGCTTACAATCGAGTGCTATACCTACTGGGTTAAGTCAAAACGTAAGCAATTGCAGTATTGGCAGTGTCTTTCTTTGTTTTCAAAAATACACAATATAGTCATCAGAATATTAAAGACAATTTTCGGGCCTTCTGTTCGGCCTGTTGCCGGAAGTTCTTTCTTATGTTCCTCATTCTTTACACCTGTGCAGGCGGTTAATTTAGTGTCACACATGGTGGGCTACATCTTGTACTTACGCATAATAAAAAATAATAATAATATCGCAATAAAGATAACAACAGCCATAAAACGGTTATGAGTAGTACAGGGCAGTTGGTTTTTGGCAACGCATCAGGTAGAGAATGGTTGCGTGTGTGAAAAATATATGCTTTAAGTTAAAAAATACACATAAAGATAAACCTCTTAAAACGATAACTCTACAGGGTGTCCGGAAAGAGCGTTAACGAATTTTAAATAAAGATTATACCCAAAGAATAAAAAAATTAAAAAATGTCTCTTTACTAATATAATCAATAGAAAAGATTTGTTTGTTTATTTGTTTGAATTAAATAGGCTTCGAGACTACTGGACCGATATATTATTTTACCATTATATATTTTATAGGTACAAAAAAATTGTCATTTTTTTAAGTTGTAAATATGGGAGTTGGTAATAAGACTTCTGATTACCTAGAAAAATTAGAAGACTTTAGCTTTACTAAAAAAAGATTTAAGGAAACTTGCCTCTCCTTAAAAAGGTAGAATCTGTGTAACTTCGTCATTTCTAAATTCAGAGGGATAAAAATTGTTATGTAGGGTATCAATTACGATTAAAAATTATCTGTTTTAACATTTTTGAAATTACACCCCTTGGGGGGAAATAATATGGTAGATATCTTTATGAGATAATATTGTAGAAATCTTTATAAAATTTGGTACTTATCTTCTATGCATCAAGATGCATTTTCTGATGTACATAAATTTTTATTTTCTCTGCCAGTGTCGTGCGTACGGGTTGTGCATTAAATATTTTTAGAGAAAAAAATACTACGCAACTGCTTTCTCTTTAAATAAAAATTACTTAAAATCCTTATTCATTTTTGAGCAAATTTGATCTTTTGGTTTTTCTTTGTTCGATGCATGGTTTTCGCTTAAAAAATAGAAATCGTTTACTTCAGGATCAATTTCTCAGTTCAATCACATATTTTTGTATCTTCTTCATTATTCATCCTATCAAAAATGTTTATATAACTTTTTATATAGACAATTTAAAAGGTGTATTTTTGTTTAATAAAATGTTTTATTCTTATAGTTTTTGAGATATTAACGTTTTAAATTTAATTTTTAAAATCTTAATATCAAAGACAATAATTATAAAACAAAAAATAAAGCTTTTTAAATTGTCTATATAAAAAGGTATATAAATTTTGATAAGATAAATAATAAAAGATATGTAAATAGAAATGTGATTTTGCCAAAAATTTCATTAATTTTTTCATATAAATCATTTATTTTATTTATTTAAATCTTAAACTACTTAAAATTTACAGAAAAAAAAACGATAATAAAAAATTTCTAATTTTAATTTTTCCCTGAAAAATCCGGAGATTCGATTCTAACTCAAAAGTATTCATTTAGACAAAAAGATTTAAAAGCCCAAATAAGGGTCGTGTAAAAATTCCAGAATTCTGTTTTTTATAAAATTTCTTGTAGCTTTTACAGCTTTTGGTGTATTGACGTTTAAATTAAAAAAACTTAATATTTTAAAAACTAAAAGAGATACAAAAAACTTTATGCAACAAAAAATATAGCTTTTTAAATTTTCTATATAAAAAGTTTTAGAAATATTTTTAATAGGATAAATAATAAAGGACATATAAACAAAAATGTGATTAAATTAAGAAATTCATACTGATGTAAAAAGATTTTTTTAAAACCAAAACCATGCGCCAAACAAAGGAAAACCAAGAGATTAAATTTATTAAAAATAATGAGATATTTAAAATTAATATTTATTTTAAAGAAAGCAGTGGCGTAGTATTTTTTTCCAAAAATATTCAATGCAAAATCCGTACGGACGCCGTTGGTGGAAAAAAATTTTTATACTTCAGAAAATACACCTTGATACATAAAAGACATGTATCAAATTTCATAAAGATGTCTACAATATTATCTCAGTTATTATTAAAAACCCTGTATCTCAAAAGTTAAGAATTTTAGGACATACGTTCATGGAAAGTTTTTTTCTTAAAATGAGTCCAAAAATCACCTCCTTAAATATTAGCATGTCTTTAAGGAACACCCTGTATAAGGGTAGGTAAAAGTGTTAAAAAAATGACTCGATTTTAAATATTTTTTATATATTTTAAATAACATTTTTATTGTTTAAAATTAATAAAATATCTTATCCGCAACAGCACTTCTTCGTTAGACAGTCAGTAATTATGCATAATTTCCAAAAATGAACGAAAGAAAATTTGTTTTCACCTGGCAGTGAGACAGAAGGTGCCCCAGAAGGCTGAGTAGACCCACCTGTTAAAAAATTGCCCATTATTACTGCTACCATTTGGGCCTGCCTAAAGCTGCCCCTGAGGAATCAACCCGCAGCGCAGGTTGGTATGGCGGCAAGTTAATAGCAACGATGGCCCTGAACGACTAATTGTAGAAAAAGCAGGTGAACCAAGAAGGTAATTTTTATAAAGTTAAAATTATTTTTGGTACCAGCAATTATTAAGTTTCCGGAATGTTAAAAAGAAATAAAAATCATTCTGAAAAAAGGTTGTGTATAAAAAATAACTGGGTGATACAGGACTTATTCTCAAAAATTGGAAAGGATACATAAAGCCTGTGTAGAGCAACAAGGAGACAAGCGCCAAATTTTAAAAAATAGTTTGTTTGCAGTTTTATGAACTAAATCCAAACTAAAACATTATGCAAAGAGTATTTACTGAAGCCGAACAATTTGATATATTCCTCGTTTATGAAGAATGTGTTTATAATAAAAGAAGTAGAAGTTGAATCATTTTTAAAATGAAAATTCGGCGCCCTTTAAAAGAAAAAAAAACATAAAAAGTAGCAAAAAGGTTTAATTTTTATTGTCGGTCGCCTTTGCTTTTTATATGGTCTATTATTAAAGACACGTGCGGGAAGCGACACATTATAAAAAGCAAAGGCGGCCGCCAGTTCAAACCAAATCTTTTTTGCTACTTTTTATGCTTTTTTTCTTTTTAAAGGGTGCCAAATTTTCATTTTAAAAATGATCTAATATAATAACCAAGTTTATGCGCAGGGATATCGCGATTGCCCTGCGCCTTACAAAAATTATATTTCGTGACTTGTAGATTATTTTAAGAAGCTTCCCAGATAACAATAATAAAGAATATAGGTTAATAATAAGCGAGAAATGTGTAATAAACCGTATACATTTTCAACCTAAACTGGCATAAAAAAAATATCTATTCGAAATAAAAACAATACTATCTAGAGTTAAGAAATTTCTTAACTGCACTATAACTTGTGGTTATCCTAAGCGTAAAATATTTAACTGGTTTAAGTCATATCTTTTCCAAATGTCGCTATCATACGTACCACATCCAAACCACGCGAAGCTCATTGTTTTTAATCTATTTACCAATTCTGTATGGTTTTCTTATTTTTGTAAGAAGTAATTAAATAATTTTTAGGGAAGCAAAATTGTATTTTATAAGAGTTTTAAATTTTACGATCGTATTTTGATTCTTTAAGCTTTTAAATTTAAGAAAAGATTGATTTTTGACGTGATTTTTGGAGAAAACTTAAATTTCCAAAAATATACACTTCCTAATAAATGGACTTACCAAAAAAACTTCGGTTCAAAATGCATTTTTTTACCTAAAAAAATCCTTAAAAATCGGTTTTTTCAGTATAACTCAAAAACTATTGATAAAGGTATATAATTAAAATAATTGGCCTTATAAAACTGCATAACTTTTTTTTATAAAATTTTTATTGCTCTTTTAGTTTTTAAAATATTAATGATTTAAATTTAGAATATAACCGCAAATATCTCAAAAACTAAAAGAGGTACGAAATATATATTAAATTAAAAATATGCTGTTTGATTAGCTCTATGAAAAAGGTTGTATACACATTTTTAATAAAACAAGTAATAAAGGCAAAAAAGTGATTTTGGCCATTAAAAATTTCGCTAATAACAATATTTTTTTGGTACAAGCAAAGATAATACTACTACGGATAAGATGAACCATTCAATGCTATATTTTTGATACCCCTAATGGACTTTGGCTAACGCGAGCCGATGTCCATCGAGAGATTTTCGCGCTATCCTTGAACGAAAGTTAAACAGTGTTGCCGGCAGGCCTTTACTATTGGCGTGATGAAACGCGACTAGAAAAAACACAATCCGTTTAGCCGCCCGCTTTCGCTACTTCGTGTTCCGAATAAGGTACAAGCGACAGACATTGGCAATGTCGCACGGTTTGTTTCGCTGGGGCAGGGGTTACCAACTTAATTTTATTCGCATTTACGGAAGCATTAATATCTTCGAACTGATTCAAAACGCCCCATTTAAATGAACCATCTATTCGTAGTAGTATTATCTTTGGTACAAGTAAGCATACCAACTCCGATCCACCTAAAAATTAATTCAAAATGTTTTATTTATTGAATAAAACAAACTAATACACATGTGCCTTGAGGCAATGGGAGATATTTTATTTAATTTTTTTTTTGGCCCAATAACTCTACCCATTTCGATTCACTTGAAACTGTAAATAAAAGAAAATTTATCTCTATTTAGTAAAAAAAATTAGGTACCTTCTCTATCTGGGTGGGATATCCGATGAAACTATGTCTATACCTTAAAGCATTTGGATAAATTAAGGTTTCTGTTTGCCAATATGTTTCCCTTATTTGAAATTTCATATAAAAGTAATATTGGCCAGTAAAAGTTTGAAGCTTCCAAGTTCAACCGTTTTTTACAGCAGTTAATCGAAATATAAATGTTGCATTTTCAAAATTAACAAATTTTGAAAGTAGGTAAATCTTAAATTTTGTACATTTAATAAAGTAGCATTACAGGAAAACTAATATAATCAGTGCCATTTTTTTAAAATGTTAGTGGAAATAAGCAATTTTCATGATTAAATATCTCAAAAACCGTTAACATTTAATATAGGACATGTAATATAAAAGTTGTTTAGAATTGTATATAAAATCCAAATATCAAAAAATATACAGTGGGTTCTATTTAAAATAAAAACGTTGGTACCGGTACGTCCGGCACCAACTTTACCAGCGATAAATCATTTTATTTATTTTATTTTTGTTTATGTAAGAAATGTTTTGGGTCTTACTAAGAGGGAGCATATCCCGATTTTTGATACATACATTTTTCTAAGGGTTATCAGCAAAGCCCGATCTACAACCTTGTACATCAAATCAAAACCAGATAAGGCTTGGTCTGTAGTTTTTAAAAAGAACTATACTTGTGACAACAGATATATTTGTCATTTATGACATTATGTCATAATTATTTAAAAAATTCTTAGAATATCTATAATTTTAGAAGAGAAATTTATAAACTTTAAAAATATAAAGAATTGTTAGTATTTACTATAGCAAAAAATTCTTCATACACGTCAATCTGATATATCAGGTTTAAATTAGAAAAAAGGTTTTAATTTTAAACAAAAAAGATGCTTTTAATTATAAACATATAAATTTATTCTAGATTATTAGATCTACTAAATAAATATCAATATTTATTATACAATTCGCCCATTGTTAATATCTGTATTTTGGAGGCGCTAGACAAAAAACGAATATATGTTAAAGGGATGGCTATCGTATAAAAATAATATATA
>JAHBCN010026084.1:0-10847 GCA_019359885.1 Listronotus oregonensis | reverse complement strand
CCCCCCTTTAAGATTTGTTATCTTAGGGGCGGGGATTGTGTTACAAATTCCCCGTCGATTATAGATTAATATTTTTTTTAATTTTATTCTGTTAGTTGAAGGCGGGGGGTGGAGAGGTTTTTCCCCAAAATATTAATTAGTAGTATGGGGATATGAACATGCTGCAATGTTTCAGTGACTACATTTAGTATTTTGGGAGTTCACTTAAAAGGGTTTTTCTTGAGAAAAATGAAACCAAAAAGGGGGTTAATAAAATGTCTATGATTTTATTGAAGAAAAAACGATTTTTTTTATTGTCTGTTAAACGAGATTTTAAAAATCAAATTTTACATAATTAACATTATTGATGTCTGTCATGTATGGAAGCCCTGCATTCATTTTGGAATCAAATGGAAACTTTTTTAGTTTTTTTTAAAAAAAGTGGGGGCCCTTTTTCAACAATCAATTTTTGTTAGAGAAAATGGGTGAGTTCGGCGCGGATGGCATGGAAGAGACGAAGATAAAAGATGTTCATCCGAGATTGGGGTTTGAATTGTGGACGGGTCGGGCTTTACTTGCTATAGGGCGAACTACCTTAATAATTACATTTGTACTTAAACATAAATATAAAAGGAATTAAATAGTACAGTTTACATAGCGCAATAGAAGCTGTTTTGGTAGTTAAAATTTGTCAGCTACAAGTAATCACCGGTACCATATTTTAAAAAAATTGTTAAAAAAAAAACCAAAAATTGTTAAAAAGTTATTTTTTTCTACTTTTTTTAAAAAAAAACCCCAAAAAAAATTAAAAAAATTTTTTTAAAAAAAGTAATAAAAAAAATTATAAAAGCGATCCTCTTATTAGGACTTCTGTAAAGAATTAAAAATCAAACAATTTTTTTTGTAGAACTTTATCGGTTCATTTTTTTGCAGAAAAAAGTCAAAAAGAACCGTTAAAATTGACCATTATTAAAAAAATATATAACTTGGAGCCTTTTAAAGTTAGAAAGGTGATTTTCCGGAAAACAATTATTTATAGTAGGTTGTTTAAAAAGTCTAAATACGGATGAGGTCCGACAATTTTTTTTTCAAAATCGGAACTTTAATAAGGTGGGTGGACCATGGAAGGCCAAGCTCTTTGCAAAACCAATTAATAAAAAGTCGTAGTTGTTGCCATACGACAACAAATTCCTTCTACTCACACTAGCACTAATCGAATTCAAGGGCACACACGTGGCGGCGAGTCGCTCGCGCTGCTATTTTGTCAATGCGGCCCCTCACTTTTTCGACCGTGGACGTCGTCGTTGAAATGTTAATACGCGCTCACAGAAAAATGTAAGTTTTCGAATAAATTATTTTTTAATTTTTTTTTTCTCTGAAATGATATATAAAGATTTGCTATGGTACTAACGAAAAAAATATTACTTTATTTACATTGTAGTTAAAAAAACGGATTTCCTAGGGAAAATCCATGGTTTCCCTTTTCAAGGCCGATCAAAAAATTTAAAAGTAATTGCCCGGGGACAATGGCCTTATAACACCCACGGTACGTTAGTACCTTTGGGATAGCCTTCGTGGACTGTCCCAAGATAAAAAAAAAAATTTAGCATTTTCAACCAACCAGTAAAGAGTAAAAATGCTTAAATACTTCTGTAACGTAGTATCTCATTATGCACCCCACTCTAGAAATCAATAATAAAAACACCATATCGATTTATCAGTGACAATTTAGATCATTAATTTATAATGTCATTGCCAAAACTGAACAATTTTATACGGGAATTTCAAAAAAAAATCCTCGCATTTCATTTTAGTTTACAGCTAATTCCAACACATGCACTCACAGTTACGCAAGACAATAAAACAAATTTGTCTACATTTAGAAATCAATTTATGACGAAAATATCAGGATTTAATCAAATGCTCAAATATTCCTCCATTAACTGCCAGACAATAACCCAAACGATTATAAAATTCATTTCTTGCGTTGGCTAGTTGGTACATCGATATTCTGGCACATTCAGCGGAAATAGCATTCCTTAGCGGGTCTAAATTTTTTTATTTTTATTGGTATAAAGCTTAGTTTTTAAATGCCCCCATAAAAAAAAATCGTTTGGCGAAAGACCCGGGAGACCTGGCTGGCCAAGATATTGCGTGGTTCGGGCCTATGATGTCGTTATTAAATGCGTTGTTCAAGTATTCGCGCACAGCCTGGTACTGTGTGCTGGGCGGGTATCCTTTTGATACTAAATCTTTGATTTTCACGAGCAAGGTTGTTCAAAGCAGGCAAAATTTGTTCCTCTAAAAGTTCCAGAAAGTACTCCACATTCAAATTTCGGTCAAGGAAAAATGGTCCAAGGATATGGTGGCCAAAAAATTCCCGCCAAAACATTAATTTTTTGTGGATATTGAGTCCTTGTCTCAACAAATCGATTTTTTTTCGTTACTCCAGTACCGGCAATTTTGAATGTTGGGTTCGTTGTTCAAAAAAAAAGTGCATTCGTCAGTAAAGCAAATATTTTGTAAAAAACCTCTGTCAGTTTTTCCCCCCTTTTTCCATCATCACAAAGCAAAATTCCTGTCGTCGTATTTCGTCTCCGTCTCTTAATTTTGGTGTCTTTCGTACTTGTAAGCGTGGTATTTACATCTTTTTAAAATTCGAGATATTGTGGTGTTGTCTTGTCTAGTAATGTCCTCCATTTTTTCCCCCGTAAAAATTTTTCCCCTTCCCCCCCCCTTTTACACAAAGTACCCGTCTAAATCCCTCTCGTTTTGTACAATTTGTTCTGATTTTCACGTCGATTTTTTTAAATTTGCAATTATTGATTACTGTGCCTGTAGTTTCAAATAATTTTATTGGGGTTTCTATTGTCGATTTATTTTGTTTTTTGGGCCTATTGGGAAAATAGGCTGCAAACTTTCCGCTACTCTTCGATAACTATTTCCTGATAAAACCATTTTATAATAGTGTTTTTTTCTTGATTTGAGTGTTCTTTTTTTAAAAAAATGATTGAATTGATCTAACAACTTGAGAGAAAGGGGTTTAAAAAAATTTTTTTCTGGTATTTTATTATAAACTTCTAATAATACAGGGCCGTAAAAAGATAGGAGATTCGAAACTTATTTTAGCATTTATCTCTTAGCTGGGGACTGAGAAGAGCTGAAATTTGTACCCCGGGTAAAATTTTTTGTTTTTTTAAAAAAAACCCTAAAAAATTTATTTTCTTCTAAAATAATTGGGGGAGCCAATATTGGACCACTTCAAAATTTACATGGGTTTCCCCTATGTCCCCTACAGAAACCCCTATACGTTCTTAATAATATTACTTGTAATCATGCTTTAAAATTTAATCAAAATGTTCTGTTGAATAAAAACATTTTTGTCATAGATAATGAGTATTTTTATTGTTTGGCTTTCTTAGGAACATTTTGGCCTTAGAAAGAACGGACTCTTAAAAGAAGTCCATTTTGGTCGGTTTAATATTTTCATTATTTCGTCATAAAAGCTATTGAAGATTTATTCGTTATCGAAAAAAACCAAAAAATTTTTTTTTAAAATTTTTTTTACTAATACCTTCTTAGTTTTAAATAGTGTTCAACTAACATTTTTTTAAGTTTTTTTTAAATAAATATGTTATTGTAAGAATTTAATGATTGATTTTTAAAAAAATATTTTTTTATGGTTTTTAAATAGAACTAGATATTTTGACTGTCACAACGTTAGTTTTAACAAACGACTGATTAATAATATCGGCCTTGTTTGGAGCCTTGTTTCCCTTTTTAAGGCCGTTTGGGAATTTAGTAAAACTTAACTTTAATAAATAATGATTAATGCAATAAAAAAAGATGTTTTATAAGCTACATATAAAAATAAAGGGCTACTTAATAAAAAAATTGTTTGTTTTATTTATCCAGTAAATAAAAAAAAATTTTAAAAGTGGGATTGGTTATGATGGCCTTCCATGGTCCACCCACCTTATATTGCAGTGATATTTTAAACGACTCAGCGTATCGACTGGAATTGTATTAGTTAATGGACTATTAAACCTCAAAGTTTATTCTTTAACTTGTTTACCTTCTATTTTCAAAATTTGGCAAAAAGTGAAAAACGGCTTCGAATATTGCGATCACGAGTGCTTGGAATACAGTAGTGAGGGTCGAAGCACGTTTTTCAAAAACCCCTTTTTTTTGTTTTGGTTTTTAAAAAAAAAAAATATTCAAAAAAAATAGAATGTTGTTAATGATACAAATACAATAGTTACCGTGAAAAAATTATTTCAACTTTGCATCACCTGTGTTAATATTTCCGATCCGTATTTTGATATTTCCAAAAAACAAAATAGTAAAGGCAAACATTTATTTTGAAATAAATACTATTAGAAAGTAAGTATTTTACTAACAAATACGTTAACATGGGTTAGTTGAAGTGGATTTTTAATTATCTTTTACTTGCCAAAAAGAGTGAAAAAAATAACTTCATCATGGGCGGCTCAAACTTTTAATATGGACATAAAATTCTTTTAGAAATATTTTTTTAATTCACCCAAATGGTGCCATTTTTGAAAAAGCCAATTTTGACAAATAACAAATGTTATTTGAAATTAACAAACCTGCGTGTTTTTTAATTGAATAGGCAGCACAAACTAATGTTCAACTAAGTAAAATTTAAAAAGAAGTGGAATTCCTGGGAGAATACTACAGAGTAACTCTCTTCTGGGTACCAGGACATTCGGGAATAGAAGGCAATGAAAAATAGGATGAGCTAGCGAGACACTGATCATTCACACCATTCTGTGGGCCAGAACCAGAACCTGCCCTTGGAGTGACCAAAACCACAGCACAAGGGCAAACCAGGAAATGGATCCGAAACAAACATGAGGAATACTGGGGAAACCTCAATAGAAGTGGACATGAAAAAAGCTTCATAAGAGTTCCATCCAAAAGAAAGAAGGAAAAACTGCTCAGACTAAGTAGGAAAAGTCATCGCATGACAGTAGGGTTGCTAACATCGTATGATAACTTAAGAGGACACCTACACAAGATAGGCTAATACAATGGGGACCCACGTTGAAGAATGTGCGACGAGAGGGAAGAAACGGCCTATCATATCCTGTGCGAATTTGAAGCATTGAATCATAAAAGACAGGCATTATTTGGGCAACCGGAAATGAGCCCACAGAAATATATTAACCAACCAGTCTCGGGGTTATACATACTTGTAGAAAAAACAAGATTAATGGGAGGATTGATATAAAAGATAATGAGAGATTAGGCACAAAAAGCCCATGAGGCTGCGCTGCCTCTGGTAGTGAATCAAGACGGCTCCCAGGGAAGAAGAAGAAGAAAAAGAAGAAGAGGGGTAAAATTTAATGATTAAAAATTTTCCAAACCTGACTTCTTAGGGGGATCCAATAATTAAGGGGAAGGGGAGGGGGTGTTAGAGCCGAATCTCACCTATTCTCACTTGGGGAGAGGGAGGGCAAATATGATGTATTTTTTTCCTGCAAGACAAAGTAATAAAAATTGCGAGAAAACTTGGTTATAATAAGTAAAACATGTTTCTCCACTAAAATATAGCTAATACGATAAGCTAATCTTAAACAATGATATTTTCTCACTATGATCCCAGACTCGTTCGTAGTTTTAAATACTAGTCTCAACTAGTCTTAAATAAAAATAATTGAGCAAATAAGGTATTTTTTTTAATAAAATCAACGCAATTAAGCACGGATTAATGTATCAACACTAAAAAATACACATTTAAAAAAATCTCACGTGAGATCAGGAAGGAAAAATTGACAAATTCGCCTCACGTAATTAATGAATGCCTCCTTAAAAAACTTTGTTTATTGAAAAAAAAATTACGAATCAATTTATGTCTTCAATATATTATTTTTTAAATTTAACAGTTTGGACATAATAATTCTATATCTTTAATAGTTCCTGAGGTGACCAGTAATAAAACTTTAATACGGGCAAATTTATCTATCTAAATTTATTGCAGATTGGATAGTCGATTATAACCCCCCCTTTCACAACACTACTAAAACACAAATGCTTATTCAATAATATGTTTTCATGACAGTTACTTGACTTTTAGAGGCACCTGTATGATCCTATTAAATTATCGATGATAAATTTGTTTGATCTGCCACCACCATCTAAAATGTATTTTTATTTATTGAAAACTTCTCATTAACATGCCCGTATTGTGGTATTTCCGGAAGCAATGCGAAAAATTCTTACAATACTTAATGTATGTAATTAATAATAATAAATTTTAACTAATTGGGCAAAACAGTGCCCAAACGGTAGTTAAAGATAATTCTTTAATTCTTGGCAAATTGCATGATTAAAATACCGGACTACTATTTCATATTTAGTAATGTGATGATTATATAATTTCTTGTACCCTCTTGATTAATTACTAACTGACACAATTAAACGAACTTATGGTCTAGTTAAAACGTTAAAAGAAATTACCTTGTTTACTTTTAACTCCCGCATGTAATTGTGTAGAGATTGGTAGAACTTATAAGCCCATAATTGTCATTAAAAGATGGGAGTGTGATAATCTTAATGGCTTGTAAATTAAAAATGGTTGTCGTTTTTTATAACGTATAACTTTTGCCTCCGCTACTGTTAAGGTGTGTATTTATTAGCGGATAATTGCGCGCAAATTTAGTCAGATGTGTACGGGGCGAAAACATGTGCGTATAGGGTCACGTTTCATTAAAGCAGAAACACATTTATGTGTTGCGATGTTTATTTAACGTTAAAGCACAAATTTTATAATAAAACATCAACATCACATTTGCGTGTTACTACGGAATACCAAACCACGCCACGAGATACCATGTCTATTCTATTTCTATTTCTAATAATATGGCTGAATGTCCTTGGGGTATAAATTGCGTCAGCACATTCCATGGATAATTTCCATAGTCTAGCTCTAAGCCATGGAAAATCATGCAAACATTACTGTCAGAGCCTTTTTTTTCCTCACAAATTTGTAATCTTGACTACGCAACGTCACCAGATATGATTTTAAAAAAAGGTTTAGGTATCACTTCAGACTTCGAAACTACTCTTTCACGGCACTACTAAATGCGCAAAAATTACACTTTTTGATAATAATTTTTTGTCAATGTCAAAGTCAAACAAAGATTATAAAATTTAACACTAAAAGACAAACAATTTAACAATGATATTAAAGTAAAAATACATTCAAGACAAATTTAAAATTATTTCTATATACATACTTTATTTAAACCCTTAAAGTTCCCATGGATTTGTAACCTATTTATATTGTTTGAACATGAATGTAAACTTCGAAGCTTCCATTAGACTAACTGCCATGTTGGAAGCATTTGTTATTATCAATAAAGAATCTGATAATCTTATTTTATTTAGTCCAAAGCCGATGAAAGACTACACAAGTAGAGAAACAAAAATTTACAAATTAAAACTCCTAATCAACATTAGGAATGCTACAAAATATAAAACAGCACACTAACAGGAACACAAAAATATTAACGTCAATTTAAATAAAAGAAAATAGAAAAAATGCATTTATAAAACAAACTGTCAGTAAAAAACAATCAAAAGGAATCCGTGTAGTACTCTTGCAGGTTGTAGTGTGCTTTATTGACCACTATGCTTTTTACTTTATTTTTAAAAAATCTTAATGATATATTAAGTAGTTTTCAGAGACTAAGGGAGGTGTTTTTTCCCTCCCTCAGCCTCTGAGAACCTCTTCTTACTTTCATAAAATATAGAATTTTTTGTAAGGATGCTTTTCGGAATGGGATGTGATAGGTTATAATTTTGCCTATTGTTGTAAATTGCCTCATTATGAGTACTGGAATATTTTTATGTACAAGAACTACAGTTTCTAAATAAAGAGACACGGTAATGTAAGAATTTTATTTCGAACAAAAAGAGGTTTACAGTGATCCCGAGATTTTGCCTTACACATATATCGGATAGCTCTCTTTTGTAAAATAAAAACATAATTAAAGAGATGTTGACAGTTAAAATCCCCAAAAAGCTATTCCGTAAGTTAAATGCGATTCCACCAATGAAAAGTAAGTTGTTCTTGCTGCAGCAGGACTCAGCTTATTTGAAACAATTTAAACAGCAAAGCAACCACTAGCAATTTTGTTATTTAGAATATTTACATGGCCTCCACATACACTCCCAAAAAATAAGTAGCTTTTTGTTTTCGATGTGAGTTTCTAAAATATAAAGATTGTTAAAACAGTACAAAATATTGGAAAAACATACATAAAATTGTCCGAAGCACGTTCGGTCTATAATAGTAAAAAAAAGTTTATCACCAGAAAGAGTATTTCAGCCAATCGTCTAATGTTCCGGGTTGATTTAATCAAAAACCCCTTTTTAAAATAACGGGAAATTCCCAATTCTGAAAAGGTTTTTAAACCCCGATTTTAAAAATGAAGCCGTTTTGAAGCTATGTTTATATGACATTTTTGTCTTAGTTTTGGTCAAAGATTTTTTCACTAAGCGCTGTTCCATGTTTTTTAAAACACCTTATTCATTAGCGTCTTTTTAAAAGGAAACATTTTATAGAACTATGCCTTATAACAGAAAATATAAGTTTGGAGAGACATCGATAAACTTTTTATACTTTTTTGCTGAATGTTAAAAAAATGTATGTGCCCCTATTTATTCGGTATAAATAACACTGCAAAAAAACTTGCTTTTTATGCATGTGGACTAAGCCTTAGATTACAAGGAATTACACCGCATTTATATTTGAAATTTTAATGTTACTAAATAAATAATGGATACTTGTATCAGTTCACCAAATATTTTAACACCAAATAAAAAATGGTTGACCTACTGATAACATGTTATGATTTCTTTTTTAATTTTCATCTAAAAAATTCTTTTTTTCGTTTTAATAAGTTTCCTTAAATGGGTCGTTTTTTTTTATTTTCCTCATTACATAATCAATAGGTCGGATGAAATTAACAATAGTCACCAGGAGTGGATTTACGAAAGGGGGAAGGGGTGAAGCCAGGGCGGCAAATTTAGAATAATTTTAAAAAAATGTGATCGTAAATTAATATATATATATATATATATATATATATATATATATATATATATATATATATATATATATATATATATATATATAAGAATATTAAAAAAATACCTGAAATTAATTTTTTTTTAAAGAATTGTTTTTAATTTTTATGTCTTCTTTAGTTAAATTTGTTTAAATTTTTTTTTAAGATTTATATTTAAATATTGACATATAAGGGCGGCAAAAATATACTAGCCTATGGGCGGCAAAAAGTTAAATCCGGCCCAGATAGTCCCAACAAAAAAAGAATAACTTTTCTTATAAAAATCCTTGGTAATTGTTTAGATGTGTGGCTCCATTTTTTTGGAATTTTAAATTTTAAATCTTCTTATTGTTAAGGTTTATTAAAAATAGAATAATTAAAACAAATAGGTTCAAAAATATCAATTTTTCGTTTTTTTTGGAAACAATAAATGAAAAATCCAAGAATTGATATTCTGTTTTTTTTTTAATTATTTGTCTTTACACCTAAATAAGAAACAAATTACTAGAAACTGCTAAACTTAAATTGATGCATTTTATTCACGAAAAACTTAAAATAAACCCATTTTTTTATTTTTAGATTCGTAAATCTGCCATAAAATAAAACAAAATGAAAAAAAAAACATGCCAATACCCTATTTTTCCTTTTTTTTTTTTGTTAAAAATACCAAATCAAAAAACTTCAAATCCCATAGCAGGTTAAATTTTTAAAAAGTAGTCTAATTTTCTTTAAAGTAGTCAAACTTTGGTATAGACGACAAGGAAGTAGTGGGGGGAACTCAAAAATTGCATTTTTTTTACCTACGCCCTTTTTTTGAGATATACAGGGTGTCCCAAATAATGTGACATAGGGGGGCCCGTGGCCTACCCTGTCCATAATCAAAAAAAACTTAAAATCATGAACGCCAAAAAAGTCGATACGCTTATTTTCAAGTCCTTCGTTTAAATTTGGAATTTTGTTGCCACTTTATTGTTTGATAACAAGTTTCAAAATTGGGGGGTATTTTAAGTGCGATCGCTAGTGGTGATTTTTCTTTTGAATTATGAAACGTGGCGATGAAACGTTTGGCCGGTTCACTGTTATTTGAGCGGAAAAGTATATCATAGGCAAAATCATTTACTATACTTTGCCAAAATTTCTTTTTGAACGCTCCTTTTAGAGGTCCCCCGGGGTTTGTGGGGTCAGGGGAACAATTCCGTGGCGTGTGCATTTTAGAAAAAAAATGATAAAATTTCTAAAAATGAAAATATTTTTTAAAAAAATTATTTTCCCCATTTTCATCAACCCTTTTTAAAATTGTAACAAGCCATATTATTTTGGTATTATTCGGGGTTTAAAGAAAATGTAATTTTTTTTTTTAATTTTGACACCTCCTATTTTAAGGTCATAGAACAAAATTTAAGTTTTTTTGGGATTTCTCCTTTTTAAAAAAAAAAAAATTTTTTATTTTTTATTTTTGTTTTTTTTTTCTCATAAAAAAAAAATAAAATTTAGTCTTAAATAAAAAAAAAAGAAAAAAGAACGATAGACAATCCATGTTACACCGACTTGCCAATTCACCACCGATCTTGCAAATTCAATATTAAAATTATTTACATTTGCTTCATCAAAAATATCCACTATATAAGTAACACGAAAGCCCTAAGATTCAGCTCGTAGAATCCAAAACTATTTCGGGTCTTTCGAGTTCCATATTTAGGGGGTTTTCCTATCGAGGATTTTTTGATCAAAATTCGGGGGCCAGCAAAGCAAGGTTCCAATTTAAAAATG
>JAHBCN010026083.1:0-10904 GCA_019359885.1 Listronotus oregonensis | reverse complement strand
ATAAGGGCAGGGGTGGGCCAGGTATTTCTTGAGTATCAACCATTAGGCATATAAATATTTTCGCTAATATTTTAGGGGCAGTGTTGAATAACCGTTTTTACTGTGCGTTTCGAAAAAGTTGTTTTACGAGAATATAACTATGTCGGGTCGAAATCATTTGTCATTAGATGCAAAACAGGTTGTGAAAAATGTGTATGAAACTTTAATCAGTAGAGGTCTAATTAAACAAGAAGCTTTAAAAGAAGCCTGTCTATTTACAAAAACTCCAACATCATCGATAAGGGATATTATTATTAGTGAAGAATTGAACAAAAGAAAAAAACGTAGTGATTTTCAATCTCACCGTATAGACAATAGTGATCAGGACCTAATAAGAAGGAAAATATATAGTCTTTATAAAAGCGGAGTTATTCCTACCTTGGATAAACTAAAAAAGAAGCTAGACGAAGAGGAAACCAATATAAATATTAGCCGTGCCACCCTCCATAGAGTTGTTTGTAAAATGGGATTTAAATACCGCAAAATAGACAAAAGACAAGTAGTAATGGAATCGCACAGATTACGCACTTGAAGATTTAATTACCTTCAAGAAATTACAAGATATAGGTTAGAAAACAGATCCATAATTTACCTTGATGAAACATGGTTCGATACACACGACACAGTATCCAAAGGATGGGTTGATTCCAGTCGAAAGCACCTTCAAATAAAGGAAAACGCATTACCATAATACACGCTGGTTCAGAAGATTGATTTGTTCCAAACTGCTTGCTGTTGTCTGCAAAGAATATTAAGGATTCTAGCTTGGATTATCATGAGGATACAAGTGCAGACCTTTTTGAAAACTGGTTTCAAAATTATCTTTTAAAAAATATTCCAAACAACAGTGTTATTGTCATGGATAACGCAAACTGCCACAGCCGTCTGCTACACAAAACACCAGCTTCATCAAGTTCAAAAACTGAAATCCAGGCATATTTGTTAGAAAATGATATTTATTTTGAATTCAGTTACAAAAAAACGCATCTTTTGGAAGTCCTAAATTCATATGCAATTAAAAAACAATATGTATGTGATAATTTGACTGAACAGGCTGGTCATACTGTCTTACGGCTTCCTCTGTATCACTGTATGTTTAACCCCATAGAGCATTTGTGGAACCAAGGAAAATCAAAGATCAGAGCAGGAAATGTTACACCTACTTTAAGTCCAGTGTTATAAATTTGATATTAAATGTAATTACTAACATACAGTTGAGAGCTGGAAAAATTCACTACAGCGCATTATAAAAATTGAGGACTCTTACATTTCTATCCAAAACAACATACATCCTATTGGAATTAATCTCAATGATGACTCTGATAGTGAAACAGAATTAGATTTAGATATTAAGATTAAAAATGTAATTATGTATAGATAATGCAGTTATAAATTTATTAAAACTTTGCATATATTTAATTTGTTAATGTAATTTTAAGATTATACTTACCTAAATAAACAATAAATTATAAATCTTTATATTATTAAAGTCCGTCCCTAATGTTCTGTCCTTTAATACCTACCGATCCGCAGTTTTATTGCTGTCGGCAGGTATAATCCATAAATGAAGGCAAGAGCTAACACGGTATACTTTGAGACAGACTATACTAAAATACACGTCTGGCTCTTCCCGATTTTAAACTTTAAGCAAATTTTTGCTAGCTAACCATGTAACATATTTACTTGTGCACAGCATAACTAACAGGCAGCACGATATCTCCCTGGCGGCGCTTTTGATATTTTTAAGCACAAAACACGAAGGAAACGATTACAATTTAAATAAAGTAGACATATTATATCTTAGCAAAACGTTGGCGGAACCTCCGCAAAAAAATATGACCGTACTTTCTCGTCAATTCATAAAAGGGTACTGCTTTCTGTTAGTTATGCTCTGATGTTGTGGTTACCTAGAAAAAATTTGGTATAATATATGTTTCTATGTTACAGTTGCTATGACGATTGCAGCCAGTTGTCGTATGGCCTAAATAGATAATTAGATATTTTTGTAAATCAATATAAGGTTAGAAACTTTACTATCGCGTTCAGAAATTAATAGTCTGTTATGTTTTTTATACGTTCAGAAATTAACAAATGATGATTTAGCAGTATATTATAATTTTTACATTCGTGTATACACTTCCAATCTTAATAAATAAAAATACTCTTGTGGTATTTATTTAATCACAAACTTAATGACAATTAACAAATATTATGATGAATCATGAATAATAAATAAAAATGAACACGCCTTGCTAAAGAGCCACGTCTTGTTAAAAAAAACTTGAGTAAAACCTTCCGGATCTAAATTTCTATTTTTATATACTCCTTAAAAAATTGAATCTTTTATAAACAATATCTGGCAAGTTCATTAAATATTTTTTATTATTTTTTTTTTTTTTATTAGAGGCTATACTTTTAATCCATCTTCTTAAGGAATCGACGGAAAACTCAAAATATTCAAATTCTGGTGTAAATAAAATAAATTTTGTCCCGAATTATATTTTTCAGTGGTATTTTGCGGTCTTTTGCTTGGAAGACATACTAAAAGCGAAATGCTGGCCATTTTTTTATATTTGCGATTGTTATTCGGCTTAATTTTGTTGCATCTGCGGCCCAATGGAGTATATTTTCAATTTGAAGTGTGATTCCGTTTTGGACTTTTTCAGTAAAAAAAAAAGCTAAGATATTTAAAATTATTAGCTGCGATTGTTAATTATACTTATTATATCTTTTTCTCGGCATTATTTAAAACTTTTCGAAATAACTTTCGACAACAAGTTGACACACCACTATGTTTAATTAACAGTGACGGATACTTCACATTACCAAAAATATAAAAAATAAATAATCATCGGACACAAGTTTTTTTTAAGTTTGTTGTCACCGCTGTTTGGAACACAATAAACCAAGATAAACAAAAATGACGTCATTACAAATGGGTATAATTCTGATTATATTTATGCATTCTAGGTTTCGCTAAACTTTAAAAATCCGTGGTTTTATATTTAATGGTATAAAGGTTATCAATTATTAAGTGAAATTAAAATATATATTTTATATTATGTGGCACCGCCACTGGTAGACACGGTATTCTGATAATTTGAAATAAAGATTAGTTTTATTATTAACTAAGCAAAAAATGCGTATGATATGCATATATAACGTATATTCTCCTTATTATATTGATAAAGAAAAGTGCACTATATAAACATTTTTAAAACTGCATTTGTCACACCTTAAAATGCTTAGAAGAGAACAAATGCTATGACTAGTCATAAAAATAGCTAAGAATAAAAATAAACGTTGTCATTTAGTCAGTTAGCGTATTATGCAATGTGATGAAATTGTTAAATACACAGGCACACAAAAAAGTTCTGAACCAGATATGTAAAGTACCTTCCGCTATGTTTTTTTGGGGCGCTAAAAACGAATCGAAATAAGAATTTACCCATCACCCTTTGGTTTTGCCCCAGCAACCCTCCAGCACCCCCCTGAAGGCTCAAAATATTATTCATTTGGAAAAGATATAATAAATATCTGACAATACGTTTTTTGATGTTGTAAAAACGAATATGAAGTTAGAATTTACCCATAACCCTTGAATTTAACCCCAGCAACCCCCAACAACCCCTAGTCACCCAGAAACCACCCTAAGGGCAAAAATTTTATTTTATTAAAAGAATTAAAATAAATATCTGACAATACGTTTTTTGGTACTTAGAATAGTTGTAATAAATATCGGACAATACATTGTTTGGTGTGAGTTGTAACGGAGGCCTTCTTAGCGGAGGCGGATGCGGAGGAGAAGAGGTTCGCCTCCGCAGATGCGGAGGTTAACGGAGGCGGAGGTGAAATTTGAAGTGGAAAAAATAGAAATTCATGATTTATTAAAGTCAAAAATAAATATTTTAAATGATTCGGCAAGTTTTTATTCAGGCCCCCACCACCGCCCGCCCGCGTACCCGGGGCACAAGTAAAATCTTGACCATTTCGCAAACACGCAGCCGAGCGGCCGCGTCACCCAGCGTCGCTTCTGCGCATTGAATGTTATCGTAAATTAACCTCCGTTAAAAATCCGCATAAATTATGCGGAGGCGGAGGTCAATTCTTTGCGGAGGTCAATTCTTTGCGGGAGTTCCGCAGTAACGGAGGCGGAGGCGGAGTTCCGTTAAAACCCTAGTTTGGTGTACTGAAAACGTTAGATATTTATTTTAATTCTTCAAATAAAATAAAATCTTAGCCCTTTGGATGGTTGCTGGGTGATACTGGGGGTTGCTGGGGATTGCTGGGGTTAAATTCAAGGGTTATGGGTAAATTCCAACTACATACTCGTTTTTTGGCGTGCTAAAAACGTATTGTCAGATATTTATTATATCTTTTCCAAATAAATAAAATTTTGACCCTTGGGGGGTTAAGGGGTTGCTGGGGCAAAATCTAAGGGTGATGAGTATATTCTAACTTCATATTCGTTTTTAGCACGCCAAAAACGTATTGTCAGATATTTATTATATCTTTTCCAAATGAATTAAATTTTAACCCTTTGGGATGGGGGTTTCTGGGGCAAAATGTAAGGGTGATGGGTAAATTCTGACTTTATGTTTATTTTTAGAAAAACCAAAAACGTATTGTCAGATATTTATTTTAATTCTTTCAATAAAATAAAGTTTTTGACCTCAGGGTGGTTTCTGGGTGATGCTAGGGGTCACTAGGGTTAAATTCAAGGGTTATGGGTAAATTCTAACTTCATATCCGTTTTTACTATACCAAAAAACGTATTGTCAGATATTTTTGTTATATCTTTTCCAAATGAATAAAATTCTAACCCGTCGGGGGTGTGCTGGGGAAAAATCTAAGGGTGATGGGAAAATTCTAACTTCATATTCGTTTTTAACGCGCCAAAAAACGTATTATCAGATATTTATTATATCTTTTTCAAATTAATAAAATTTGGACCCTTCAGGGGGGTGCTGGGGGGTTGCTGGGACAAAATTCAAGGGTGATAGGTAAATTTTAACTTCGGATTCGTTTTTAGCGCACCGAAAAACTTACCGGAAGGTACTTCATATATCTGGTTCAGAACTTTTTTTGTGTGTGCCTGTGTAATGTTTTTTTTAAGTGCTAATGAAAAATGCCTTATTTTATTGGTTATACCTAATAAAAACATTGACCTTGGCTTTAACATAATAATAAGTAATGTTGCTAGAAAAGTAAAGCCAAGGTTAAGTTCTGCAAAACTACTAAAAAGACAGAAATATTAACTGAATATTTCCGACAAAAAATATATGCTTCTTGCATTAGATAGCAAACGTCAAAAAGAAATTTCACTTGTATCTGTTCTTAACATAAGAACCATGATTGTCTTACAATAATCTACGGGGAGAGTTCAAATAAAGTCAGAATTGTAGCTTTTTATTTAATTGCAAAGTGATGGTCAATAGCTATTGAGCTATTGACTATCACGAACAAATTTGTTTGACCAATTTTACGGTGAATTCTGCTTCTTGGATGTCTTAATATGAAAAAATGACTAAGTGCTTTTAAATTGAAGCTTGCGTTTGTTAGAACGGGGTCAATTGATCATCGTTTTAAAAATTCCAAATTATGTCAAAATATATGCATCTTTAGTAAGAGTGTTTATAAGACCTTTGAAATTACTAATTATGCACATCCTTAGGTTTATAGCGTGCGATTAAATATGATTATTAATTTGGCAACTTCAACCCTGAATTGTATCCACTCAATATGGCGTCAAGGCCACAAAACTTTCCTTAAAAGGATCAAGGCGCCGCCAAGGAGAGCTCGTGCGGCCTGTTAGGAATACTTTGGTCGTGTGAGCGTCAAGGATATAACAGCTGATCTTGGTGTCTCGTTCATTCCCTGTGTTTTAGGCGTTAGACAAATTGAAGTGCGGCTTGTGCCGAGAATAGAATTGCATTGACGTCGCTAAAGAAATGCTTTCTTCGTGCCGAAATGTTATCGACACTTACTAAGAATCATCGGAATGGGGCTTCTCAGACAAACCAAAACTCAAAAAAAACACGACAGAATCGATCCAAAATCAAGGCTTTTTTAACAATTTCCGGCTCCAGGTCAATCTATAAATAAGGAGTACTACGTAAGCATACGAGAGCGTTTGAGAAAAAAGGTATATTGCAAGAGGACATATTTTTTTCCTGGGAGCCGCCTTGATATACTACCAGAGTCGGTTGTGCCTAATCTCCCATTTTCTTTTATACCAATTCTCCCACTGGTTTTGTTCCCTCTACAAGTATATATATAATCCTGAGACTGGTTGGTTGATATATTCCTGTGGGCTCATTTTGCCCAAATAATGCCTGTCTTTCGAGATTCAACGCTTTACATTCGCACAGGATGTGGTAGGCTGTTTCTTTTCCCCTGTTGCACATTTTGTAACTTGGGTCCCCATTGTATGAGCCTGTCTTTTGTAAATGTCCTCTTAGGTTATTGTGCCCTGTTATGTCTTATTCTACTGATACTGCCCCAGTATTCCTCGTGTTTATTCCGGGTCCATTTCCTGGTATGTCCTCGTGCTGTAGTTTTGGTCACTCCCAGGGTAAGGTTCGCTAGCTCATCCGCTTTTTTATTATAATTAAGAAGACGAAATTGCAGCTAAGGCTCATTTGGTTCCGAAAATAAAAATTTGGGTCATATTTGAACCTCCCTAGTAGTTTCTTGTGTATGTCTTTTTTTAGAGCTAAAAATTATAAAAAATACATCATTTTTTTTAAAGTTCTATAGTTTGTATTCAAATAATATAAATAACCACAAAAAAAAGACGAAATTTGTATATTTTTACCTCTCTTCCTATGAGAAAAGTATAATATCTAAAAAAATAGAATATTGATATTTTTGCAGATCTCTAGCTTGTAAGGTTTCTCTGCCCCTATGTTTCTAGGCACCACAACTCCCGAACAGTAGGGGATATTTATTGAAATTTGGTGTATTTGTAATATTTTAAGAGGAAGGTTTGAATTTTTGATTTTAAAAGCGGACTAAAAAGAAAGAAGGAAAACTGAATATTTTATGTTTCAATTTTGGGTAAGAATTTAAAAATCATATTTTGTTCAGTTTTGTTGAAAATTAAAAAGGGGTTAATAATTGTTAAGTGTCGGATTAAAACTGAACTTGGCCTTATTTAATATCAACATTATTTTTTTTACTAAACACATATACTCGTAATTTGTAGATTTATTGCGTTTTCAAATTAAATCTGATTATTCATCATGTATCTTAAAGTATTAAAGATAACTCTTCCAAAGCATTTTAATATTACAATACGATATAAAGAAAAAAATATAAAGTAATTAATATAATTTTAAAATGTTTATTAATAATCTTCTAAAAGATATCATTAAATAATTTGCTTACAATAACCATTATATCAATTACGTAATGGTTATATAAATGTAAAGTATTCATTGTATAATTTAATTTAAACTCCCAATACCATTTTTAAAAAAAGGGGAGATAATTAAGATTTGTAAATGAAAGTGTATCAGTGTTAATTTCTACTAACTTTTTTTAATTCAGAAAATTTAAATTTCCCTTTTCCAATTTGTCTGATAATCTACAAGGGCAAGGTTGTCGGCCTGACAGGGCAAGACGGATTTTCAGTTAAAAAGATTTTTTTTTTTTCTACATGATCTCCTTCCTGACTTCAACATTCTTGGTCCAGCTTTCCCTTTAAATGGCAGTTTTGCTCGAAAGGAACGTTTAAAAGGCGTTTAAATATTTATCTACGTCCTCTAAATTTTTTTCATGGACGCGAACCCTTTCCCGAAAAAAAACATGGAAAATTTTGGATTTGAACAAATGATTTTTTAAATTTTTTTTTTTTTCCTGATTTTTTATTGAAACCTTGAGCTTTGGGATCCATTTTTTAAAATTTCTTAAAATATTTATTTTATTTTTTCAAAATCGTCGATCCCTAGACGATATTAGGCCTTTTTTTAAAAGAATTTTTCCATAAGTACTTTTTTTCGGCGGGTTTTTACTGTATGTTCTCCAAATTATGTCTGTCCTAAATGATACCCTGTCTCGTTTGCTCATCCGTTGCCTTTTTTTCCCGAATGTCCGGTACCCACAGGAATTAACCCCGTTTTCCCAGGCCTTCCAGTTCTTTTGGCATTTTCCCCGTCAGCTTGAAAGTTTCCTTGAGTTTCCTAGTGCCCCCAGTGACGCCTGGCTGTCTGTTATTATGGGTTGCTTGTTTTTTAAATTTTATTTTTTTTTTTTCACAGTGCAAAAAACATATATTTCCGTTTAAAATACAGAACTGTGTGTTCCCAGGGGGGGAATTGGGAGTTCCATTTACTGTACACGCCCCCCCCAGTTCCTTTCCCATTGCCAACCCCGGGGCAAGGTGGGCCTGGTGAAAGATAATTTTTCGTCTTCAAGCCAGGCCGGTTTTGCCAATTTTGACATCCAGCTGGTCTGAGTTCTGGGTTTGTTAAAGGGGTTTTTATTTTCCACAACTATATTTAGACTGGAAATGCGGGGACCTATTAGAAAAGACCCCGAGACAACACTGCACGCTTTCATATAAATTTTAAATTTATGGGACTATAGGGGAATTGAGTGCTTCCTGCAAAGCAACAAAATCATTGCCGTTGATAACGGGAAAAAAAGAAATTCAGGTAGTATGTCGGAAAATTGAAAAATAAAAAAAAATCGGTGATCAAAAACTTTTTGTTGTACTATGCTTGTACTATAAGAGAATTGAGTGCTTTTCCGCACAGCAACAAAATCACAGCCGGATAACGTTGGGGAAAAAGAAGCTAAGGTACATGGTTTAAAAATGAAATTTTGATAGCAATTATTTGCAACAAATTAGCAACAAAATCATATGATACAGTCAAAAATCCCTGCTATCTTTATATCAATATAGCAACAATTTCGATTTTTCGAAATCGGCTTGAGCAACAAAATCATCATTTTAGCAACAAATTAGCTACACTTCCCAGTGATTTTTTATCGCGTTTGGCTAATTTACCCCTGCTAGCAAGGTTCGACTAATATTCGCCCGTAATTAATTGTTCTGCTTTTTAAGGTAATCAGTTAACAGGATTCCTTTGGTATCCCAGAACAAACTGGCCATGACCTATTTTCGGCGCTGATCAGTGGTCAGTTGTGGTTAGCAGTGGCTTTAAATCCGCATTTAGTAAATACGGCACCCACCTTGTGCAGAGCTTTCGCATCCCTGATTCTTTGTGCAAGATATTTCGCACCTTTTCTTCAGATATGCACACCGCCTCAGCTATCTCCCTTACCTGTACTCGCCTACACGATATTGTACACCTTGTGACGATACAGGTGTTATTGAGTTCCAATATTGTTTTTTTGTTTCGTTAATTTATTTCATTCCAACAAAAAAAGAAAATCCACCGCTTTTTCCTTTAAAAAAATTTTTTTGGGGAAAAAAAAAAATTTAAGATTTTGTAAAGGGGGTAGGTTTGAAAAATCCCAAAAAAAACTACTTACTTGTTTGGGGGAAACCTTTTTTTTTTTTTCATAGTCTCCTTTAGGCTTATACTTTGTCCAACGATGTTTCAGTTTGGGCCCCTTTCCAAAAAAAGGATTTGTCCAAGCTCAAAATATCGATCAATGTCTGCAATCACTTCCTCGTTTGAATAGAATTTTTGTCCCGCCAGCCATTTCTTCAAATTGGGGAACAAATAGTAGTCCGAGGGAGCCAAGTCTGGAGAATAGGGGGATGTAAAACGAGTTGGAATCCTATTTCCATTAATTTTGGGACCACAACTGCTGAGGTGTGTGCTGGTGCGTTGTCGTGATGGAAAAGGACTTTCTTGTGGGCCAATCGTGGGCGTTTTTCTTGCAGCTCGGTTTTTAAACGGTCCAATAATGATGAATAATATGCACCTGTAATAGTTTTACCCTTTTCCAGATAGTGGATAAGGATTATCCCCTGCGAATCCCAAAAGACAGTCGCCATAACCTTTTCGGCCGAAGGAACGGTCTTTGCCTTTTTTGGTGCAGATTCCCCATTGGTAACCCATTGCTTAGTTTGTTGTTTGGTCTCAGAAGTATAGTAATGAATCCATGTTTCATCCACAGTGACGAAACGACGCATAAAGTCCTCCAGATTCTTCTGGCACAGCTGCAAACTGTCCGTGCAACACTTCACACGATTCCGCTTTTGGTCAAGCGTGAGCAATCGTGGAACCCATCTTGCGGATAGCTTTCTCATGTCTAAATGTTCATGTAAAATATTATGTACCCGTTCAGTCGAGATACCCACAGCATTAGCAATCTCACGTACCTTAACTCTTCTGTCATCCATCACCATATCATGGATTTGATCAATGATTTCTGAGTCGTGACCTCCAGCCAGGCCGTCCAGAACGTTCAGCGTCACTTGTGCTATATGGCCAGTCCGAAAATTTTGAAACCACTTGTAAACTGTTCTAATCGAAGATGCAGAGTCACCATAATGTTTATCAATTTTCTCTTTAGTCTCCTGAGGCGTTTTACCTTTCATAAAGTAATGGTTAATCACCACACGAAATTCTTTTTCGTCCATTTCTTGAAAATCACCCGACTTCCTTAATTCCCACGAATGCCAAACACAAAGAAATAGACCAATATGGCTGACACTTGGTGTGCGTTATTTAACAGATGCTACTAACTAGGATTAACGGAGAATGCAATCCAAGATAAAAACTACGAAACGTTTGTTTGAAATAGAATACCCTAATTTCCCAATGGAAATTTTTTGTTATATCTGTTATTAGCCATAACATCTGCTCAGGACGATTAACAAATTTTTGATGTTATTTAAGTGGTCAGAATATTCTCCATAAAAAATGATATACTCTTAATTTTTG
>JAHBCN010026082.1:0-10830 GCA_019359885.1 Listronotus oregonensis | reverse complement strand
CGGAGGACATATCAAACATTTATATTATTAATATGTCTGGTGTTCTTTAATTTAATTTATAGTTTCTTCCTATGGGGTATTTGTTTTATATTTATATTGTTTTCATATTTGTTTTGTATCTATTCTACAAATAGAGTCTTAATTCTTAGAATTGTATCTATTGTATTACAATGTGTAGACGGTCTTCTAATGAATATTTTATTTTTTAACGTACGTTATTTGTTTCTAATTAATAATATATATATATATATATATATATATATATATATATATATATATCTATATATCTATATATATATATATATATATATATATATATATATATATATATATATATATATATATATATATATATATATATATATATATATATATATATATATATATATATATATATATATATATATATATATATATATATATATATATATATATATATATATATATATATATATATATATATATATATATAAAAATAGGGTGCCACAGATTCGAGTGCATGCATGGGGATCTCGAGACCGTAAGAGATACGAAGTCGGTTAAATTATGGCAAAGTTGCGCATTTAGGTGCCTAACAACATGCCGATTGGAAAGTTGTAAAATTCCGAGTACTTCCGGAGATATCCGGAAAAAACCGAAATTTGCTGATTTCGTTTTTATTTTTATGGCGTTATTTAAAGAGATATGAAAAACAAAAGAGACTTCCTCATGGCCACTTCTAAGCTCTACAAAACAGCGTTGAGAGATTTTCCGTACGACGTTTCGTTTTCGTTAGACCATCATCAACTTTATTTTTTTAAATACGGACCTGGGTTTTTTATTTAATTTTTTGAACCTCTTATTATCCCAATTTATACCTGACCCCGTATATATAAGTCCACAGTATGCATGCTGGGGATCTCGAAAACCGTAAGAGATGCGAAGTCGGTTAAGTTATGGCAAAGTTGCGCATTTAGGCCTTACACATCCGAAAGTTGTAAATTATTTCCGAGATATCCGGAAAAAACCGAAATTTGCTGATTTCGTTTTTATTTTTATGGCGTTATTTAAAGAGATATGAAAAACAAAAGACACTTTTCATGGCCACTTCTTAATCTTACGAAACAGGTTGAGAGATTTTCCGTACGACGTTTCGTTTTCTTAAACCATCATCAACTTTATTTTTTAAATGCGGCACTCAATTGTTTATTGCATTTGTAGGATAATAAGAGGTTCAAAAAAATAAAATGAAAAACCTAGGTCCGTTTTTAAAAAAATAAAGTTGATGATGGTCTAACGAAAACGAAACGTGCGTACGGAAAATCTCTCAACGCTTTTTTAGAGCTAAAAAGCCATGAGAAGTGTCTTTTGTTTTTTCATATCTCTTTAAATAACGTCAGAAAAAAAAAAAAACGAAATCAGCTAATTTCGGTTTTTTCCGGATATCTCCGGAAGTACTCGGAATTTTACAACTTTCTAATCGGCATGTTGTTAGGCACCTAAATGCGCACTTTGCCATAATTTAACCGACTTCGTATCTCTTACGGTTTCCGGATCCCCATGCATGCACTCGAATCTGTGGCACCCTGTATATATAAAAGTTTTAAACTTTTTTTTAGTTGTCTGAATGACACTACCGTTAAAAGTGAACAGGTATCCGTATCAATATTTCAGGTGTTAATGACACGGTAGACGAATTTTTTTCGATTTAAACGTGCAGAAAATGGACCATTTTGAATTAAAAAATATCATTTTAGATCAAAAGATATACGAGGAATCGGATAATCACATAAAAAATATGGCATTTCATTTAAAAAAATATCAAAATGACCCCTAGCAGTTTTATTTGATGTTCAATTATTTTACATTAATCATTTTCGGATTCGGAGTACAGGTAGAGTCAAAAAAGCGGCCTCTCTAGTCTAGTCCTCGTTGGATAACCCTGTATTTATGATACATAGATAAAGAGAATTGAAAAAAGGGGCTACGCCTTATTTTAATTAGGGTGGTAATTGGGGGGTGATTTCGAAGATTTTGGCACTTAAAAAAATTGTCTAACCTTATTTTAATCATAACTTACTCAACTTTCATGAGACATACCTATTTAAAAAAGAGTTTTTTGTGACTGCTTCAAAACAGTTATTATTAGTTTTTCTCGAAAAATTCGTAGATTTTGCCTTATTTGCCTTTGAAACCCTGAACTTTTGTGTTTGATGAATAACAGCTAACCCTTAACAAACCACAACTTGGTTTGTATTGGTCCCACAGCAATTAAAGAAAAAACATTTTATTCGTTTTTTTAAAAGCTACTATTTTGTCATTTACAGTTTTTTTTGATAAAATGCATACTTATCGAGTTATTTGCAAAAAGCCGATTAAAAACGTTGATTTTATCGAAGAAAAACTCCGACTTTTTACAAAAATTGCATAAAATATCTTTGCTTAGAAATCATTTTTCTATCGATTCCTGTGGTCAAAATATAAAAAAAATCCACCCCCGAGATGGTTTGGCAACCACCCTCAAGGTAAAGGCGTCCTTCGGCAATATACCGGGTGTTGCTCCGTCGAGCGGGACATAGGGAATCCCATGTAAATTTTGAAGTGGTCCAATATTGGCTCCCCTAATTATTTTAGAAGAAAATATTATTAGGATTTTTTAAAGAGCACGAAAAGTTGTACCCAGTGAACAAATTTTAGTTCTTCTCAGTCCGCCAGCTAAGAGATAAATGCTAAAATAAGTTACGAATCTCCTCTCTTCTTCCGCGCCCTGTATTATTAGAAGTTTATAATAAAATATTATTTAACCTCTTACTCTCAAGTTGTCAGATAAATGTCACATCATTTTTAAATAATGAACTACTTGAATCAAGAAAAAATCACTATTATAAAATGGTTTTATTAGGGAAATAGTTATCGAAGAGTAGCGCACATATTTGCAGCCTATTTTCCCAATAGGCATATACCAAGTAAATCGACAATAGAACGGACGATAAAAAAATTTGAAACTACAGGCACAGTAATCAATAATTGCAAATGTGAAGAAAATCGACGTGAAAATCAGAGACAAATTGTACAAAACGAGAGGGATTTAGACGTGACACTTTGTGTAGAGGAGGCCGAAGGAAACATTGGCACGAGACAACTGGAGGACATTACTGGACAAGACCACACCACAATATCTCGAATTTTAAAAAGACCACGCTTACAAGTATGAAAGACACCAAGAATTAAGAGACGGAGACGAAATACGACGACAGGAATTTTGCTTTGAGATGATGGAGAGAACAAACACTGACAGAGGTTTTTTTTACAAAATATTTGCTTTACTGACGAATGCACTTTTACATTGAACAACGAACCCAACATTCAAAATTGCCAGTACTGGAGTAACGAAAACCAAAATCGATTTGTTGAGACAAGGACTCAATATCCACAAAAAATTAATGTTTTGGCGGGAATTTTCGGCCACCATATCCTTGGATCATTTTTCCTTGACCGAAATTTGAATGCGGAGTACTTTCTGGAACTTTTAGAGGAACAAATTATCCCTGCTTTGATCAAGCTTGCTCGTGAAAATCAAGAGATTTGGTATCAAATGGATTCGCACACAGTACCATAGCTGTGCGCGAATACTTGAACAACACATTTAATAACGACATCATAGGCCCGAACCACGCAATATCTTGGCCAGCCAGGTCTCCGGATCTTTCGCCAAACGATTTTTTCTATGGGGACATTTAAAAACTAAGCTTTATACCAATAAAAATATGAAAATTTAGACCAGCTAAAGAATGCTATTTCCGCTGAATGTGCCAGAATATCGATGTACCAACTAGCCAACGTAAGAAATGAGTTTTATAATCGTTTGGGTTATTGTCTGGCAGTTAATAAAGGAATATTTGAGCATTTGATTAAATCCTGATATTTTCGTCATAAATTGATTTCTAAATGTAGACAAATTTGTTTTATTGTCTTGCGTAACTGTGAGTGCATGTGTTGGAATTAGCTGTAAACTAAAATGAAATGCGAGGATTCTTTTTGAAATTCCCGTATAAAATTGTTCAGTTTTGGCAATGACATTATAAATTAATGATTTAAATTGTCACTGATAAATCGATATGGTGTTTTTATTATTGATTTCTAGAGTACAGGGTGCATAATGAGATACTACTTTGCAGAAGTATTTAAGCAGTTTACTTTTACTGATTGGTTGAAAAATGGTCAAATTTTCATTTTGGGTGGAACTTATTGTGCTTTTCAATAAATCCTAATAGCATTTTTTCTAAAATAATTAGGGGAGCCAATATTTGACTACTTCAAAATTTACATGGGATTCCCTATGTCTCGCTCGGCGGAGCAACACCCGGTATAGATATTGATCCTTGGACTATTTCCTACCCACTGTCAAAATTTCAAGTCATTCTATTCACTAAAAAAAATTTCTAAGCAAAATGGTTTGTTTCCTGGACTATATGTATTGTCTGAATACTTTAAAGATAAATAAGCATTAAACCATTTTATTGTCTTTTTCCTTATATTATTTTGTAATTTATTATTATTCTTTTTTATTATTCTCAAATCATTTTATTCTGCTTTGTTAAAAAGATGTGTAATCAATAGAAACATTATTATTATTATTATAAAAAAAAACCCATATAACCAAAAAGATAGATTGAAATTTTAGTGTATTTCTATAAATTAACTGTTGTCACTTTAATCCTGTACTGATCTTATATAGTAAAGCTATTTGTAAATTTATTTTTATTTAAGTTTTTTTACGTACGAAAAGTTTATCACGCCTCGTTAACTCTCTATTAATTTGTTGCAGGTGCTAACTCGACAAGACCTATAGGTGGAAATGGATCAATCACCGACATCAAGTTTATTTTCAAGAAATCACATTAACTGTAGTAAATCCAGTACCTACTAAAAAATAAATTTTAAACAAAACAATAAACAAAAATAAAACGGTATTGTTTGAAACCTAATCCGTAGTCATTGTTAATCCTAAAACAAAGTTTTTAATTAGTAATCAGTATAAAGAATATGTGTACAAGTTAAACGAAAAAATGGAAACCGTTTTAAAAAGTAATTAAATAAAATACAAAGCATTAAAAAGACTTTATATTAAAACAAAAATGTAAACCCAAATAAAATTGCTTAAAAACTAGTCCAGAAAACAGCAAAATGACGGTGCCAGTGGTAGAAGCAGCCCTCAATAATATGACCACGGCCCACAAACACGACATAATAGACAAAAAAGGTGTCCAGGTACTGTTTTTCGTCGTTTACACAACGATTTTTATCGTAGGTCTTTTCGGGAACGTGTTAGTGTGCTTCGTAGTGTTTAGAAATAAAGCAATGCAAACAGTTACAAATTTGTTTATAACGAACTTGGCGTTGTCAGATATACTTTTGTGTGTATTAGCCGTGCCGTTTACTCCGTTATATACATTTCTCGGAAAGTGGGTCTTCGGTGGTGTAATATGTCATTTAGTACCGTACGCACAGGGAGCCAGTGTCTATATTTCCACGCTTACGTTGATGTCAATTGCTATAGATAGGTAAGTTTAAATTTTTTATATTTAGAGACTAAAATATATGCGGTTATATGCAAAATACATATATCTTCTTTTTAGTCCAGTCAAGAAGTGAGTTTTCTGCGAAAAATAGCTAGAAGGGTACTGCTAATAAAAATTTCAATTGTTGTTAACAAAAAAACGAAAAAAATAACATTTTTTTGATAATAACATAAAAACTACACAAGATAGCGAGAATTGCAAAAAGATCCTTAAAAAGGAGGACATTTCCGATATTTTTTTTTACTTTCGGGTCTCTAGTTTTTATATTTATAATTTTAATTTGTTGCTGAAAATAGGGCTCCGCGCGCCCGTTTAGGATAAGTACGCCGCCTCTACCGGGTGGTGCGTCGCCGATCGGAACATAGGAAATCCCATGTAAATTTTAAGGGGGTTAATTATTGGCTCCCTATACATTTTACAAAAAAATGAAAGATAACTTTTTAAAGAGACCAATCTGACAAATCCTCGTGCCAAGTTTCAAAAAATTTTAATAAGCGAATCTTGAATTATTCAATTAAATGTAATTGCAAAATTACCAAATTTTTGGTTCAGGTAAAACCAAACAGACACCAGCCACTAGCAAACAATTTGTTATAAGGCTTTGTTAAATCTGAAGTACAGCTGAATACAAGGAATGTTTTTTTTTTCGTTTCATCAATATCACAACCATTCCATTCAAAGTTAAATACACGTTAACATTATTTTTTTATCAAACCTTTTATTTAATGTAACAATTAAGTTTAACTAATAACAATTATTACTATCGACCGTTAAAAATAATTTAATCATATTTAATGAAACCAATACCAGTATCTGAAATATTTTCAATTTATTTTTCCATCAAGCCTATCTGGTTCATTTCAACCATTAAACGTATTGTCAGTAAATTGAAGTCCAAAGCCATCGCAATAAATAATTGTAAATGTTTAACTCAGAAGATCGAAAATAGATCCGAAAAAGAGAGAACTAAACTCTTAATATTTTACTAGGTGTGGAAAAATAAAATGAAATAAAATACAATAACTTTTTTAAAAATAATAGAGAATTACATAAAAAAATTAATTAATCAAATGTTCAAACAACCCCCATTAACAGCTAAACAATATCCCAACCGATCATAACATTCATTTCTAACGTTGCTTAGATGATATTGCAAAATTTTATTACATTCTAACAAAACAGCGTTTTGTAGCTGGTTTAGATTCTCAAATTTTACACTTATATAAATGACCTTTGTGACCCTATAGAAAGAAGTCATTTGGTGAAAGATCAGGTGACCTGGCTTTGGGCCCAAAATACTCTTTAACCATACGGGCATTATGGGCGGGGTAACCATCCATTTGGTACCAGATCATTTAATCTTCCCGAACAACTTCTTCCAAGGCGGGTCCAATTTGATTTTGAAAAAGTCCAAATAGGTTTCTGCTGTCAGGTTATAGACCGTAAAAAAGGGTCCAATAAAATGCCATTCTTCGCTCTTCATCTCCTTCCTGCAGTTCTTGATGTTTTTCGAATTTATACGAATAATATTTGTGTTTTTTTAAAGTGCGCAATACCGTTGTATGATGTTTATTTACCTCTTGCACAAGAACCCTCGTACTAACCATTTTGTATACTCAGTAAAATATTAGGATCTCTGTTCTCTCTTTCTTCGGCTCTATTTTCGATATCCTGAATTAAACATTTGCAATTATTTATTACGGCACCTTTGGACTCGAACTTACTGATAATATGTTTAATAGTTGAAATGGACGGAATGGGCTTGGTGGGGAAATAAACTGAAAACATTTTAGATACTGCTCTAAAACTGTTTCCCGCATAATGCCACTTAATTATGGATACTTTTTCGTCGATTGAATAATTAATTTTTTTTTCAAATACCGACTGTAACTGATTTATTGACACTTTTCCTCATGTTAGGGACAATATTCATTTTACTGGTGCCTGTTTGGTTTTACCTGAACCACAAATTTGGTAATTTTGCAATAACATTTAATTGAATAATTTAATATTGGCTTATTAAAATTTTTTGAAACTTGGCACGAGGGCTTGTCAGATTAGCCTCTTTAAAAAGTTATCTTACATTTTTTTGTAAAATGTACAGGGGAGCCAATAATTAACCCCCTTAAAATTTACATGGGATTTCCTATGTTCCGCTCGGCGACGCACCACCTGGTATAGTAAAAACTTTTTTTTCAATACAGCATACGTTAATTTTCCAACGATGCCGAACCAATCAGAAGGCACTATCATCAATCTGAACCGAAGGGCACTTCGTTTGGCATCGGATAAAATCGCTTCACTAGAATCCATTGGATTTTTTGCTGATTTCCCGCCTATATTTCCATGCTCTTGTTCTTTTTAGAATTATTATTGGAAATTAGCTTCGACAGCGATTTATTTATTGCCAAAGCATTTTGTTATTTATTTCAGGCCATTAGACCCGTAATATGGAACTGGAAAAGTAAGTTTATTGCTCTTATTTGATATTTCTAGGTTATGATTCAATTTAATCTTGTTTTATTTATTTTTAGGAATAAACTGACGACTTGCCAATTTTGCAACATAGAATTTTCAAGTATATCGACTAAAAACCGACATATAAGAACAAAACACTCAGACCAAGATATAGTTTCTACATCAGAAGGATCCAAAAGAACTCAGCATATCATATGCCCAATCTGCATAAACCAAACTTCTTTTCCATTCCATACAGACTTGATTAAACATTTAAGTACTTTTCATAACTTAACTATAAAAGAATCTACTTTGTATTTTAAGAATTTTGAAGAGTTTTCAGCTTGGAGGACCCAGGAGAATAGAGAAGTAGACTATGCTTGCCGTACAGGAAGAAAATATGCACACGGTGAAGAAAAGAAAGTATATGAGTGTAACAGAAGTGATTACAAAGGTGCTTGTGTAGTGATGTATAAGGAAGTATAATTATTGTATGGTATTATTCTTTTTTAGGATTTGCCAGCACAGCTCAAAAACGTAGTGTGAAAAGTGGAGGTAGTATTCATATTCATGGAACATGTCCTTCAAGAATTATGGTTAACATTTCAGCCGAGGGTAAATATTTTTTTAATAATGTTATTACTACAGCTAATCTTTTTAATTTTCTTTTAGGATCTGTGACTGTAAAGTTTGTTGAAACTCATGTGGGGCACACCGATGAACTAAGGACCAAGAGATTATCTAAAGTCAAACAAGAGACAATTGTTCAAAAATTAACTGCAGGTGTATCGAACCAAAGGATAATTGAAGATTCACGTATAATCCAAAATGATCAACTCGAGAGAAGAAACCTTGTAACGAGAGGAGATTTAGCATATCTAATCAGGAAATTTAAAATTGATAATAGGAGAGGAGGAGGATATTGTTGCCAGTGTCCAGAAAATGCTGTAAAAACTGTAATATGTAAACATATACACGCTGTAGCTATGTTTGAGCAGAGAAGCGAGTCTGTTTTAGGTACTTCAAGTCCTGATGATGACGAGAATAATGTTTTGTTTATTGATGAGCCTTCAACAAGCCAGGTACGCTATCATGATGATGTAAACCATTTCATTCAGGAGACCAGGCCTCATATAGAAACCATGGCATTTGAGGACAAGCGAGAGGTTGTGACACTGCAAGTATTACAATTATGAGACATTTAATTTTGGATTTGTTACAGATTATTTTGCAAGAAATGAATAGCTTTGCTCGCAGTTTGGATGAAGAATCCTTTAGCAAGTATGTCGATATCTTTAGGAAATATAAAGCGAACAAACTACAGAATGCCGAAGAAAATTCTAGAAAAAGGAAACTTGAGAAACAAACGTATTATCCAAATAAGAAGTAGAACAATTATTTTTAAGTTTTTCATTTTTATATATTTTATCTGCTTTAAAATAACTGTATACTTTCATCAGTGTTTACTCGTATTTATGATTAATTTGTAAGAATAATATATATATATATATATATATATATATATATATATATATATATATATATATATATATATATATATATATATATATATATATATATATATATATAATTCACTTGTTCGAAGTTTGTTAGAGTACTGTTCTGTGATTTGGTCGCCGCGTTACGTTTGTCATGTTCAGAGACTTGAAAAGGTTCAAAGTAAATTAAGAATATCTTATTCTGTAGTGTACTGATTTGTAAATAAATAAATAAAATATACAGGATGTTTCTTAATAACATGCTAATATTTAATGGGGTGATTCTTGGACTCATTTTAAGAAAAAAACTTCATATGAATGTATGTCCTAAACGTCTTCTCTTTTGAGATACAGGGTGTTAAAATTTTAAGAAAAAAATAATTTATTGTCATTTTCATACCACTTTAAATATTTTTATGAAAATTGCTGTACGGCGTTTATGCATTAAAGAGCATTTTTTAACCTAAGAAACATTTTGAAGAAATTATTGTTCAAAGTTACATAAATCGTTTTTTCTCGTAATTGGTCCAGTGAGATGCAAATAAGTGAATTTATTTTTTTTATGGGAAAACGGTGAATCGTACGAAAAAAAGTCAAGTAACCAAATTTGTTTTAAATTGACCGAGGACTCCAAAAATAATTTTTATTTTAAGAAAAAGCAGTGGCGGACTACTTTTTCCTTCAAAAATATCTAGTCAAGAGTCCAGTATGGACGCCACTGTTGGAAATAAAAATGTTTCTTAGGTCAAAAAATGCTCTTTAATGCATAAACGCCGTACACCAATTTTCATAAAAATATTTAAAGTGGTATGAAAATGACAATAAAAAAATTATTTTTTTCTTAAAATTTTAACACCCTGTATCTCAAAAGATAAGACGTTTAGGACATACATTCATATGATTTTTTTAAATGGGTCCAAGAATCACCCCCTTAAATATTAGCATGTTATTAGAAACACCCTGTATAGGGCACTATAACAATAAAAGCTGAATTATAAAATTTTATATGTATAATATCATTTATTTATATTTCTATTTACCCTAAAAAACTAATAAAATAGTATAAACACATACACATTGTAACTTTTATTTTAAAACCTATACAATAATCTACAATACCTAAATAATAATTAATTATTCTAATCACATAGTCAAACTAAAGGATCATAAAATTCATTCACCAATCTATCAAGAAAATAAATGGCGCTGTTAGTCTCGAGTGGTCGATTTACAGTTTAAACTTGGCGCCATTGTCGTAACTGGCTGCCGCGTTCTCATTGGCCGGCACCGTTGGAAAATTAACGTATGCGTCC
>JAHBCN010026081.1:0-10887 GCA_019359885.1 Listronotus oregonensis | reverse complement strand
AGTTGTTCTTCTTTTTTAATTTTTTTAAAACATGTTTTCAAAAATGTATCAATCATTATAATACTGCCGTCATAATGAAAAAGGGAAAGAGAGGTTATATTTCGAAAAAAACGACCTGAAAGTTTAAAGCTTTTTTTTGTAGCGAAAAATATTTTTTTTTGACCAATATTGATAACTTACCAAATATGTGTCTTATGACGTTATTAAATAAGTTTTACTGATAACTTTTGATTTGGATAAAGTAATATTGATGAAAATAAGTTTTTTTTTAGTATCTCTTTTTTTTTGTAATCAAACTTTGCTAATAATGAATACAGCAACTTGCAATTTTTGACCTAATGGGTTTTTCCCCCTTAGTAGCTTTTGAGGGGGCCCCCATTAAGTTAAATTGTGGGGAAGACTGATTCCCCCTTTTAAATTTTTTCCGGGGAAAAAATTGGGACTGATTCTAGCTACATTCTGAATAAGATTCAATAATATTGGGGGGGGAAAAAATTTAAAATTTCAATTTTTTTTTAAATTTTTAAAAAAAAGTTATGTATTTTGAATAAATGAAAAATTTTAAAAATTTTTTTGGCATAAAAAAAAAAATTTTGGTCCCCCCTTTTAAAGGAAAAAAAGGTAATTTTTTAAACCAAAAAAAAAATTTTTATTTAAACTTTATATTGAAAAAAAATTTTTAAAAAAAAATAATAATCAAAAAAAAACCTATTCAAAAGTTTCCCTCGGCCCCAGCTTGATTTTTTGGGGGGGGGGAAAGGGGTTCCTTTTTTTAAAATTTTAAATTTTTAAAAAAAACTAAATTGGTTTCCCTATCGCAGCCCTTTTTGGGAAGTTAAAAAAATCCCTTTACAACAACAATGCCATTTCAGAAACATAGGGACTTTTTTTGGTTTTTTTTTTTTTTTTCTTGTGACGTGTTTCACCCAAAGGGGGAGAAATTAGTCTCATTTTAAGAGTTATAACTTTTTTTGAGTTTGCTGCCTGCACAGCATTTTTTAAAAAACTCTAAAATCACTATCCCATCTTTTGTTTCAAAAAAAACCACCGGTTTTGAAAACTGTAAATTGGGGGAATCTACTTATTGCGTTTTCGGTTGGGAAAGCATAGAACTGAATTTTACCCGCTTTTTTGTTATGAAAACGGGGAAAAACCCTTTTAAATTTGTAATCAATGACGTTTTATGAGAAGCACTCTAATCGTTTTAGAGTTAATAAGGAAATGTATTTTTAATTATGGTTGATTAGTTACCGCATTTTTTAAAGTATTTGATGATGCTACATTGCCTCATTGAGATACTCATTCCTTTTTTTTTTTTTTTTTTTTTTTTTTTTTTTTTTTTTTTTTTTTTTTTTTTTAAAATATATATATATATATATATATATATTTTATATATATATATTTTTTTTTTATATATGGAAAAAAACTTTGGGGGGAAAATAAAAAAATTTCCCAAAGAAAATTTTTTTTTTAAAAAAAATCTCAAAATCGTCAGTGGCTGTATGCATTCCTGTGCAAAGCCAACCAAAGCAAAAAAAAAAAAACTTTACTGCGTTTTTCGATATGACGGCAGAATAAAAGTGGCTAAAGCACTCGTATGCAAGGCTAAGAAAAAAAATAATATTATGACTCATATTATTGTAATGACTAAGACGAAATACGTCCTTAATTTAAGAACCTAAAAATATTTTGTGTTTAGTAAGACTATAATTAAAAACTGTTTTAATTACATTATTGTTAAAAACTGTGCAAAAAGTGTGTCGAATCGGTTTATACAAAAAGCCAACGGTTCGTGAGTCTTGCGAATTGGCCGATTTGACTGCCCTGCTGCCACTCAGCTTTTCTTTCGCACGAATAAATCGTAATAACTTTGTTTCTTTCTTCGTTTTTTTTTTGCTAAAACAAAACCATGCAATAAATTCGTCAAAAGCATTGTGTTTTTAAAATCTGTTGCTCTTTAAACACAATTCTTAATAAAATATTATTTCTTTTTAGGAATGCAAGCCTACGTCCAGTTTCCCTCGTTTATCTCGTAGTAACTTGCTAAATTCCGCCGGGAGCCGCATAATCACCCGTGGGTCGCTTTCCCCCTTAATTTTTCCCTTAAGGACCCAATAATTCCCGTGTTAAAGGTCCCCGGCCTTGCTTACCTGTGACCTCTGACGTCATATGGGGTAAAAAAGGGGGTATAGGAACCAAGTAGTTCGTAATTGTTTGTTAAAATCCATTACCAATACTATTTAAAATATAATTTTAAAAATTTAATAGTATGATTTACATAGGGTTTGTAATAATACCACAGCCACACAAAAAAAATGGTGTGTGCTTTATTTTGTATAACAAAGTTGTTTTTTTCCCCAACACGAATGGTTTAAAAATTTTCATATTAAATTTTCTAACTTCAAAACGGGGCCCCTTAAATACCAAAATTTACAAAAAGCAATTAAAAAGCGAAAATTTGTATTTTAAATCTACTGTTGTACCTACTTAAAATTTACGTAAGTTTTACCTAACCTCAAAGAAATCAATATTTTCCAAAACTCTTCCAATTTTAGCCAAATTTAGGGGGTTTTGGCCCCTGTTGCAAGTTTGGATCACATTTTCAAAATTTTCAAGGGGGGATCAATCCATCGAGAAAAAAAAATTATTTTGTTTTATATTGGATCCGCCTTTTAAAAAAAACCCCCCCCCTTTTAAAATACCGCATCTAAAAGAGTTTTCGATATTCGGTCCGCCATATTAAATCCGCCATTCTAAATTTTAAAAATCTGACTTCGGATTCCGAATCAGCAACCCTAAAACGCCTGTATACCAAGTTTTGCGCAAATCAGTTTATTTAGGTAACTTGGCAGAATAAATTCTAATGGTGGATTTTTATTTTACACGGTCTTTTTTAGTAAATATCCATTTGGAAAATAAAAACAATTTTATTTTTGCTGTTTTTTTTTTCATAAATTTTAAGATATTTAGACCTGTTTCTTGATGTTAAAAAGTTTTTGTGATGTGTTATCATCTTTTTTAGAACCTAGAGACTCCAAATTTCAACATCGGATTTGTGTTCCGGAAGGTGGTCTGTAAAGTTAAGACCACTTTTCTTTTTTTATGTGGTTGTGTAATTTTGTACAAAACATATTCAAATTTTTTTAACTTCGACTTACTGACAATTGAGGTACCATTTCAAACAAATACGCAAAAGATTTCGCCATCAAATTACCCAATAAAAAAAACGGAATAGTGGAAAATGGTTTCCAAACATGTTAGCGAACTTTTTACTATTAAAACCTTTTTTTCCGTATAACACCATATAAAAGACAGAGAGCGAAATTTATGATATTTGACGCTCTTCTCTTACTACCTTAAATAAATAATATTCGCAAATTACAATACATTTTCGATTGTATGTTTTTTTTGTATCCTTGCTTTTCTCCAATAGTTTAAATACATAGTCTCCAAAAGGATTTAGCATGATCACAATGTTGCAACATGTGTAAAACTTTCTTTAAACTCCAATTCAAACTCTGCTCTCTGCGGCTTCATATAATTAGGATTGCATCACATGCTTGTAATACCACTATGTGTTGAAATTAAGCTTAAGTAAGTCTGAAAATTAGTTTTCGCAACAACCTAACGAAAAATTAATTTACTCCGCTCCGAAAATAACACTTCCGGTAAGTGTACGTTTCGCTTTCACACACATATGTAGTAGATTTTTAGGAAATATATAAAAATTTTGCTATAGAGAAAGCAAATTTGGGAACAAATTTACAAAAAGATAGCTATACACTTGTATTTGGTTTAAAACTGCGACACTTTATAAATTGTCTACAGTCATATGCATTAAATGTTTGAAAATTGTCAAAGCTAAATATAACTATCTCTCATATCATATCAGTAGCTACTCGTATATAGTTAACTATAAAGCTACTGATTATACAAGTTTTAAGTTTGTAAAAAGTGTTACAAAGACAATTTTAAAACCTTAATCGATCACCTCCTTTTATGCACACGAAAAAACTAAAATACATCGTTCCGAAAAAGCAAAATTAGGTTGAAGATTACAGCAGAACTATAGGACCTTCGGCTGTATATATGTTACATGAAAAGTAGATTGGTAGGGAGAGTTGACTCTGCCTAGGAAGAGTAAACTCTTACTAAAAGTACCAGTAAAAGTTGATTAAGAATGAGCTGATCAACTTTACCTAAGTAGAGTTAAATATACTTGTTGTGGTTTAGTAAAAGTTGATTCCTAGATGTTGCTACCATATTGAAAATTATTAAAATTTTATTTATAACTTCTACATAGGGTTAATTTAGACAAATTCAAAAGCCCTTAGTTCTGGTCGGTCATGGTTAGTTCTGGTTAGTTAAAGCGGCTTTTTATTTTCCCCAATTATATTTCAGACGTGATAAATCACTAAAAGTAGGAACTGAACTAAACCGAAATAAAATGCTCCTTAAATAATAAATATTTCTTAATAAACATTTTTATTATAAAGGTTTTCTTTTTATTTGTTTTTATGGGGTAGTAGACCGTTATTCCTTGCAAAAAGTCTACTTTTACGAATTTAAGGCAGTAAGAGTATACTTTCCCTAGGTATAGTCAACTCTGACTAGTGAATGTTGATCAAAATTTATCGTTTTTCGCTTTAAATGAACTTTTACTGAATAGGTCAGTAAGAGTCGACTTTACCTAGGGCAAGTTAACTCTTACTGGAGAATCTACTTTTCCTGTAACATATATACTAAAAAATACCTTAAATTAATTGCCAACCAAATTCATTAAAAAGGGAGACTGTGGTGGGTTTTAGGAATTGAAAAAAATAGTTTTTTACGTTTCAGTAGCAAATCAGCCAGTGTTATCAGGATTAATTTAAATCATAAATAAAATAAAAGCTAAAATAAGATTTGTAAGAATTTTAATATAAAACTTAAAATATTCTTAAAGCTTTAAGTAATTATTTATGACGTTTTGTCACAAATAACATATTAGTTTGTTTTGACTATAATAATTATTATTTTTAAAAAGAGGGGAAACAGGCAACGTGTTAATTAACTTATCCTGAACCTACCTAAAAATCGAGCATAGGTAATTATGTATTATTTAAATTAATAGATATTCATGCTTCACATGTATCTTTATTTATTTAGATATCGATGTGTTTCCGCCTAAGTAACGTAAGTTACATTTTAGGAAAAAAATATTTTTTAGCCTTTCTAAAATTGCTCTTGGTTTAGGAGGTACTGACAAAGTACTGTAAACCTAAATATTGTAATATATAATTTATATATATAAAATGTTTATATAAAACATTCTATTTTAAAACATTTTATAGGTATGTTAGAGTAAACAGTGCTCGCTTCTGCCTTTTGTTATTTATATTACTTTTGAAAATATGCATCAATATATGGACATTCTTTATATTACGTTTTTTTTATAAGAAGTTTTTGCTACAATACAAAGATTTCATTTTATTATTTTTGGTGTGCCCCAGGGCTTAGTACTGGCACCCACTCTGTTTCTTCTACACGTTAACGATCTTCTCTCTTCCACAATTAATCCCATTCATAGTTTTGCTGACGATAGTACTCTTCACTTAAACATTTAATTGCTTAACCCAGTCAATAAGCCTGATTTGAAAACCAAGCGTAGGGCAATGTGGATATCTCTCTCACAAGACCTTAAACTTTCTTGAATTGGGACGCCAAAAATCTTGTTCAGTTTAATGCCTCGAAGACACGGTCATGTTTACTGTCGCGAAAAAAGTCGGCCAATGCTCATCCATTACATATAAGCGGCCAAATTCTGCAAAACAAAGAGTAATTTAATCTTGTCGGCGTTAATTTTGAGAATAACATCAACTGGCACAAACACATTACATCCATAGCCTTGGCAGCTTCCAAAACGCTTGGCTTCCTCTATCGAGCCAGAAAATATTTCTCTTCTTCCAATTGTATACCCTGTATGTATCCCAGATCAGACCCTCTTTAGAATATTGTTCTCATGTCTGGGGAATGGCGTCTTCTACAACACTTAGCATTCTGGACTCCATTCAAAGTAGAGCCGTTCGTCTTATTAATGATCCCACGCTTACTTCTCTTTCCCACCGTCAAGCTGTAGGGGATCTGTCGCTCTTCTATAGATATTTTCACGTCTTCTGCTCGAAGAAGTTTGTCAGTATAATTTTTCCTCTGGAACCTCCCAACAGAGCAACACGGAGTGCAACTTCTATGCATATTTTTACAGTTCAACTAGAGAGGCCCCGAACTTCCCGCTTCCTTCGTTCTTTTATCCCTAGAGTGTCAACAGACTATGGAACCTGCTACCCGCAGAAGTTTATCCTTCTCCTGCCAGCCTCCAAATATTTAAGTCCCGTAGAATGAATGTAACTACCCTCTTTATCCACACTTAAAGACACCCCGGATACCGTTAGTATTACCGTGAAACATCAGTCTTCGTGGACTGTCCAAAGATAAAAAAATATGTGGTTGTTATCAAATGCGTGTTGACAGTTTTTGATTTGTGTTTTTATTGTATGTTTGATGTTTTTTATGCGTTTGGCTAATGGTCTGAAGTTTCACCTACATAAAATTTATTACATTCACAACGGATCTTATGAATAATATTTTTTGTGTTTTTGTTTATATTGTATGGTTTTGTTTTTGTTACTTGAGATTTAATAGTGTTTTGTGCTTTAAAGATAGTACAAATATTAAATTTATTACCCATTTGGTCAATTTTGTTTTTTTAATTTTGTCTTAAATTCGGTTGTTCAAATTATAGAAAATATTTATTTATAAAATTAGGATATTTTTATTTTAAACTAAAATATATTTTAAAAATTATTTTTATTTTTTTTATTTTAATCAAAACAAATTATTTTAGTTTTATTAAAAAAAACTTTTGAAACTTTTTTAACCATTATTGGGTAATTTCAGTTAAAATTTAGGTATCTGTTTGTATGGGTGATTGTGTGTGATCTTTTTAAGTAGAATATTAATATTAGTAGGCTCTTGTGCATTAATTGACACCGAAACGTAGAAAATTGATTGAATTTTTTGGTTTTTTTTTTCTGTTTCAATCGATCTGCAAGTTCCTATAGGTCAAAAGGGCTTAGCATACTGAGTTATTTTTCTGCGGCACCGGGACCGAAGCGGTCCCATTGTATATTTTTTTAAAAGTAACCCGGGGGGGAAAAAATTGCCACTATTTTCCAGGCGGAAATATATGCCATTGAACTTTGTCTGCGAGAGAACTTGAGGGGGAGATATGGGCAGGGAATTACTATTTTCCGATAGTCAAGCGGCCAAAAAGCTTTGGCATCCCAACAAGAAACCCAAGGTTGGTTTAAACTGTCTGCAAGCCCTAAACCTGGCTAACCACAACAAAGTTACACTTTCCGGGGTGCCAGGAAAAAAGGGGAATACGGGGAAATGAAAATGCAGACCCCCTGGCCAGGCGAGGCTCCGCAGCAATGTTTGTGGGTCCTGAACCTTTTTTTGGGAAAACCCCAAAAGCCCGGTTCGGGCTACTTTCCCGGTGGATTCAAAAACAACATCAGTAAAAACTGGAACCACATTCCAAGGAAAAATCACAGTAAATCAATGTTGGACTCACCATCGAAAGCATTGACAAGTGTTTTTCAAAAAAATTTAAAAAGGAATCAGATTAGAATAGTGAAGGATTAATAACCGGGCACTGCACCCTAAGAAAGCATATGCACACTAGGGGGGATCTATAGAGAAGAACCCATTTGCAGACTATGTGACGAAGAGGAAGAGACAGCCTTCACATCATATATGAGTGCCCTGCACTTACATACTGGAGAACAAATAAAAAACCCCATGGTGGACACTAACCACCAGGAGGCGGGGGACCAGAAAAAACAGAAAAAATTTTTCTAAAACCCGCCCCAAGGTGTCCCTTTTTTTAAAATGAAACAAATACACAAGAGATACAACAAGCCCTGTAGGCTGCAGTGTCGAGGCGGACAAAACCTCAACTTTTGTATTTACTTTTAAACTCAAATCAATCAATCCCAAAAAAAAATATTAAAAAAAAAAATTCGCCAGAAAACTATAGAACATATCTACCTTTGCCCCGATTATAATAACTCAGTGCTTTAAAAAAAAATTATTTATTTTTTTTGTACTAACTTCCCCAAAACCCAAAAAGGGGGGAAAACGAAAAAATTTTTTTTCCCCCTTCATAAATTTAAACCAAAATTCATCGTGCTTGTTAATATATGCGCATTAATTTTGGAAATATTTCTAATAGTCAGTTAATGACCGTTTACTTATCGTATTAGCAATCGGGGGGTTAAAGGGCCCTTTTAACCAAAAAATTTTATTATGCCTTGCCTTTCCCCTTTTAAACCCCCCAATTTAGTTTTCTAAACCAGTTCTTTTTAAATCATAAGCGTAGCCGTATTAAAAAATTTTTTAAAATTTTTTTTAAATTTTTAAACTAAATAAATTTTTTTGATTTATACATTTTTCCCCTTTTAAATTAAAAAAAAAAAGGTAATTATAAAGTTGTTGTATGTCGACTAAATAATATATTAATTTTCAGTAGTCAATCTTTCTTTTTTTAATACGTATCTTTTTTTAAATTTAAGAAAAAACTTAATTTATGTGTGCCAAGTTCTGTTTTTTTTTTTAAATAGGGTGCATCATCCGTTTAGTTTATAATATCTTAAAAATATACAGGCTGACAAAGAAATCACTACCGAACCCATATTGTTTTTTAAAATTTTTGGGATATATTGGGTTTAAAAATTTCCCCCAAGTGGGAAAAATTTTTATATTTTAAATAAAATATCCCATATTTTTTTTTGGGTTCAAATTTTTTCATGGAATTCTTTATAAAAAACTGTAATATATCTTATCCCTGTTCAACCATCACGCTTTAAATGAAGTTAAAAAGAAAGAACAAATGGATATGGAGCAAATTTAATATGTTTAATTTAACTTTTTTTGAGGCTTCATTATTCAAGGTTTTTTTAAATACTTCCAGCGCTTTAAAAATTACTTTTTAATGTTACTTTAAAATTTTTAATGGCAAGCCATGTATCAAACATTAGATTTACATTAGGCATATCTTCCCTTTTGGGGGTTTTTTTTAAAGGATAATTTTTATCTAATTAATTTTCAGATTTTAACCATTCTGTTTTTTTTTTATAACAGCATAATTTTTTGGTCAAAAAAAAAAAAAAAAAAAAAAAAAAAAAAAAAAAAAAAAAAAAAAAAAAAAAAAAAAAAAAAGAAAAAAAAAAAAAATATATATATATATATATATATATATATATATATATATATATATATATATATATATATATATATATATATATATATATAAATTGGGGGGATAAAGTATGATGCTCACGAAAATGGGCGATAGTGGAGCTTAAAAAAGTCAAAAGGCAAAAACACATTAAAAAAAAAAATTAATTATTTTTGAAGTATGGCTTTTTAAAGTTTCAAAAATGTGGCAAGAGCTTCTTTCCCCCTGGAGTCGAACGTTTATTGTAAGGTTTTACTATTTACACTTTTAAAAAAAAAAAGTTTATTTACATTTTATTTGTAATTAAAAAAATAATAGTAATTACTTTATTAGGCTGAATATTCATTTTTTACTACTGTATAAATAAGCCCCTTTTTGGGCCTTTTTAACGCGAATGATAACGAAAAAAAAACCTTCGTGTTAATTTTTTTTAAAGGGGTTTTTTTGCTACGAAAGTAATATTTTTAGCGCCTGGACAAAAAAATAAAAAGTAAAAAAGAAAATATGCTTGTGGGAAATATTAGGGTTTATTTATAAAAAGTTTAATTTATGACAAAATATTCTAAAAAAAAAAAGGGTTTGGTATTTTAAAAATTTAAAAAAAAAATTTTGCAATTTGAGCAATTAGCAAAAAAAAAATTTGGGGGAATAATACTTGAATTAACAGTTTTTAAATTTGTTGTTGGGGTATCGTTATCACCTTTTTAAAACGTTAATATTCATATTTTTCACTGTTACTTTATTAGAGGAAATATTGGGAAAATTTTTCCCCCCTTTTTTCTATAGGGTTCGGGGGTATATCCCTCCGCAACAGAAGAAGACTTCCAACCTCCATGCCTTTTTAAGTCCAAAATATTGACATCCGAAGCATTGGCAAGGAACGTAGTTGACGTTCTTCTAAAAGAATGGCCAGTGTATTTACCCCCTGTCTTCAAGCTTAAAAAAAAAGCAATTTCTTTTTTTTACATTTGAAATAGTGTGCTTTCCAATTTCTTGGGTTAACACATTTACCTCTTTCTTTAAATACAATAAACGCTCATCTAGAGCATTCCCTTTTGGGGGCAGCTTAATATATTCCCCCCAGAAATCTGACATAAGGGGAACCCCCGCCTTCATCGTTGGGGTTTTTTTCAAAGTTTCTTTTAACTTTATTTTTGACTTCCCCCATTTTTACTATAGCCACGTCATTTCTTATTTCTTCACTTAAAAATTTATTCTGTATATTTCGTCTGTCCGGCGCCCCGGGGCCCCTTTATAATGGCTATTACTTTCATTCTAAGTAACTTTGATCAGGCGCCTTAAGTAAAAACTTTATGATTTCTTCTTTTTTTAAAAATTTTTTTTTTGGGCCCCTAACCATCGTTTTTTTTCCTTTTTTAAAAAAAACAACTAGTTTCTTGAACTCCGAAATATCTTGATTTTTTTTTAAGGAAAAAATTTTTTAAATTGAGCATGGGGAAAAAACAGACCAAAGGGTTGGTGGTGATAAAGACTCGGGGGTTTTTTTTGGGGAAAAAAAGCCAACATCACATTCTCGTCAAAAAAGCCCCCATTTTTTGTAGCAAGCCATTCAGAAAACGATTTATATGGTTTTTTTTGGGACGTCT
>JAHBCN010026080.1:0-10978 GCA_019359885.1 Listronotus oregonensis | reverse complement strand
TAACTCTAAAGTTCCCAGTGATCTAATTTTTACAAGTATCAAATTACTATGCACATTTAGTGCTTTTTTTTTTAAAGATATCCACAAAACTGAACGAAACTAATGAAACAGCACATAAAACTCAAAAAAATAAACAAAACATGTAATCCCGGACTAAAAGCTGGGGGGGATGAAGTTAAACAGTTTTAGCCCTCCTTAAAATTTTGGGACTTCGAATATTGTCGCTTCTTTTTGAGGTTTATATTCTTTGACAAAACGTAACAACAAAATGCACCAATTACATTCCATAAATATTTACACCTTTAACTAAACAAAGCATGTTTGAAATATAAACAAAACTGTCGTTATTCGGAATGGCCATTTGAAATCCAGAACACCAACTGGTTTATTATCCTATATTCTAATAGGTACATTCAATTTAAAAGCCAGGTATTGCATACTCTTTGTCATTCCATAATGTAAAAAAGACAAATAGATGCGACGAGCATCACAAGGTAAAAAAAGGGAAAAAAGGATAATCGCTCTTCTCGTCTCGGGCAATAGCCAAAATTTATAGTGGGACATTCTCCAGTAAAAGATGTACTTTTTTAAAACCCCTTTTGTACGCCATATTAAAATAATTATTTTTGTTGTGAGAGAAGTTATTTGGGTATAACAACTACTTTTTTTTTTCTTTTAAAGTATTTTATTAAAAATAAAGGTTGACGTTTTGGAGATAAATGTATTATCCCTTAAAAAAAAGCAAAAAAATTTCGTTGCTTAAAACAATTTAACAATATTTTAAAAAACAGTCAAAATACCTAAAAATACAAAAAGTTAATTTTAAATTTTTTGCTCGACCACAGCGTAGGTCTACCAATGAAAATGTGTACCTTTGATCAACTACAGCGCAGAATTCTTAAGGTTTTAAATTTTAAACGGAACGAACGAACGAATTCGTTCGTGTTTCGGCATGTTCCACGCGTGGTAAATCCGCGAATCATCAAAGAAAATTCATCAATGTAAATGCAGTTAGTAGGAGGAATTAGCTCTTAGCAAACGAAATTTATGGGTGCTTAATAAAAAAATTGTATGTTTGCGGTAAATAATTAAGTAGATTTTAATACTTATTGGTATTTATAAGTCTTTTAAATTTATAGACCAATACAGAATGGAGTGGACAAACGAGAACACCCTTCAATTAATCGAATTAATAGAAGCAAACCGTGCTTATGGGATCCAAAATCAAATTTGTACAAAATAACCAACAAGAAAAATTGATGCGGGACTGACATTTCTTCAGAATTAAATAGCGATGTGGATGAAAATAAATTCGCTTCTTGTATTCGGGAGAACGCCAAAAATCTGTCACAGACATTCTACAAAAGTTTGTTTTTATTGTTATCGCTTGTTAAATCCATTAACAAAGCTTTGCTCCTGTATGGTTTCTTCTCTTAACAAATTAAAAACCATTTTCTTTTATTTTTTTACGTTTTTGCAGGCCCGCCATAACTACAAAACTGGCAGCGCTAATTATAACGTCGTCTTGTTTCCGACGACACGATGAGTTTCCGCGGACGTTTGCGAAGAGAAACGAACGAATTCATTCGTTCGTTCGTTCGTCGTGTTCGCACATTTAAGCGCTCCTATAGCAGTCTTTCTACATTGTAGTTGATCATAATTTTCATTTATTCGTCCGATGTCAGCGCTAACCGTCGCCATCGGTCGCCTTATTAGTTTTGATAAAAATTTTTTTTAGAATTCCCGCAGAAACATTCATAAACTTAAACCAAGGCGGGTTAAACAAAGGATATCCTTTTTGCTTTTTTACCATGATACCATTTGTATTTCATTTCATTGAATTTTAAACTTTCATTTTCTGGCGATTTTTAAATTTTTACTATGTATTTGTTCTACACACTTTTTTTATGCTAAAATGGTGGTATTTAAATAAAGGGCAAAATATTTTTGTCAATTTAACTATATCGCAACATTTTAGTTCATGAAAAAACATTCAAATTTTTTTAATAATTTTTAAAATTGTATATTATTTTTAAATTTTACCAATAAAATAAAAGTTAATTTGTTTTATAATACAAAAATTTTTGGCGAAGTTTAATTTAAAATTGTAAAATATTGAAGAATGCCCCTTAAATTTTATTAAATTGTTTAACTTTTTGGGGAAAATAAGTCTTTATTCGGAACATATTGGATTTATTTTAGTGAAATTGTTGACATTTTTTGGGTTATACTTTTACCCCGGGCGCACTTGGTAACACAAAAATTGTAAAATATTAGTATCTAAAATGCCTGCACCAGCGCATCCAGACGGCCACCTTAAATAATTGTTGTATAATTTTTTCGCTTCGTAAAGCCTTTCTTAGATACATAACTTACCAAGATAATGCCATAAAAAAATTTAAAACTTTAATTCTTTGTTTATAATAATTTTATAACTTTGCCAAAAACGAAAAATCAGAGTAAGATTCTCAAAGTTATAAAATTATTATAAACAAAACATTAAAATGTTTTAAACTTTCATGGTATATTCTTGTTAGGTATTTATATCAGAAGGGCCCCTCGACGCAAAAAATTTATACGACAATTATTTTACCATTTTTTTTTTAATATACAATAAAGACGAAATTCTAAACAATTTTGTTAATTAACAATTGTCTAACTTGTTAAAAATTACCTTTACGACCAAGGCGTACAATGATTTCCCGTTTAAAGTACACGTAAACTTTGATTTGTTTTTAAATATCCATATCTCAGCCACATTTAACGCTATTATATTGGTCTAAAGTGTGATTTACTCAAGATTAAATGTTCTACAAAAGAACCTATTCCGCCGAAGCTGTAATGTGCACCTATACGATTGTACGGGCCACAAAATCAGATTTTTATCGAATTTTGTCATTTTTTATTTTATAAACTACTGAATTTATGAAATATTCAAATGACAAACTTGTAGAAAATTTAATTTTTTACAAAAAAAGTTCTTTGAAGCGAATCGCTAATATTGATGTTTCTCGAGATATACATCAATGACTTTTAATTTAATTTCGAAAGTTTATGAAAATTTAAATTGATTTATATTCCCAAAAATCTTATTTTATCAAAAAGTAACTGCTCTATATCTCGAGAAATATCAATAATACCAATTTGCTTTAAAGGACCTTTTTGTAGGAAATTAAATGTTCTACAAGCTTGTCATTCCAATTTTTTTCCTTAAATTCAGGCATTTATGAAAAAACTTGGCAAAATTTGATAAAAATCTGATTTAGTGACCCGTACAATCTTACAGGTGCACATTACAGCTATGGCGCAATAGGTACTTTTGTAAAGCATTTAATCCTGAGCAAATCCCACTTTGAACCAATATAATAGCGTTAGATACAGCTGAGATATTGATATAAAAAAAATTAAATTTACGTGTATTTTAAATGGGAAATGATTGCACGGCTTGGTGGAGCCCGTAATATTAATATTAAGGGCTAAAATTTTCAAGATTTTTTTTTGACACACTCTTAATAAAATTTTGTGTTGGTAGTCAAAAAAAGTGTTCGTAAAAAAGCACCCTAATACATTTGTAATATATATAAAAATGATAGGTTTACCCGAAATAACCATATCCATATATTTCATTTGCATCAGCTCCTCGTAAGTAACAGTGCCATTTTTTTGAGTTGCTCTTATTTCTTTTCTAAGTCGGTCTTGTATATCTTTGTTTAGAGCTAGTTCGTACGTGCCGAATGACAATGCGGTCGAAACAGTATCGAAACCAGCAAAAAAGAAGATCATCGCTTGGGAAGTTATTTCGCTATTGGAAATTTTTATACGTTTTGTTTTAACTAAAAGAAAAAAATCTATTATACATTATTTAGCCAAAGCTGAGAAAAAAAAACATCCCCAGATATGTGAGAATGCGATAATTTTTTAATTTTTGGATAAAATTTAAAAAATCATTTTTTGCACCAAATGAAGTTTCACCCAGAAACTCCTTTTTTTGATATACCTAAATAACGATAAACTGCCAGCAAAAATTGGCTACCTGTATTCTTAGATCCGTTTTCTTCCGCCTTGCCATCATGTTTAGCTTCTAGTAAAAGATTTATCATATCATGTCGAACAATGTTTTGTTCTTCTCGGACTTTTATGGTTTCATCCATTACAGAGCAGAAATATTTTGAGGCAGTTTTGTCAAGTAACCTTAAACCCATTTAAACCCGTAAACGCGCACACACCCTGTGTTGTTGTCCCCTTTCTTATTCCTTTAATGATCCCGGAACCTTTTGTATAAATTAGTGTTAATTTCTGTTAGCTAACAAATATTGATGACCATCTCCATTTTTTTTTTAAAATTTTTTTAAATCGACAAAAGATAAGGAATAAATCTTTAAATCGACAAAAAATAAAAAAAAATTATAGGCGTTTCCTGTGTGGAATTCACTGATTTCTTAACTTTTAGGACTAAATATAGTAGTTTCACCTGTGAGAGACGACAATGTTTTTTGCTCAGCGTGTATAAAGAGTTAAGTGATAAGGAAGTCAGGTATAAAATTATTTGTGACTTTTGAACCGGGTTTTGCGTAACATGCTCAAAATTTTCAACATCAGAGGCCCAAGAAACCCAATTTCAAGGTGGATGTTTTTTGTAATTCCTGCAAAGACTCCGTAAAAGGAAATAATAAGACTTGAGAGCCATGCCGGCGTTTCAGATCAATGGCCTTGAGTTTGACTTTTCTTAGAATTTGAGCGACAGATAGAAAACAAATTGGATGTTTTTAGGCTGATGAGTTGATTGAAGACCAGTATTAACACCTAACTCGACAGGTTACTGATTTGCGAGACAAATATTCAGCTTATTCACTTATTTCCCCAGTGGTGCTGCACTTATTCTTCAGCTATATAGGGTACCTCCAATCCCATCCTTTGACCTGAACCTTTTAATGGGGGGAAAAAGAAATTTATCGAAGACTGGTTTCGATAAAAACACCGCTGAGAACCCTTACCTTCAGTTCAGAGAACTCAATAATATTCCTAATCAGGGGAATTCGGCCGCAATAATTTCAACAGGCAAGATAATAACATAATTAATAATCAAATGCATGGTACTCCCACAATGTAAAATTTCTAGGGTACATCTTCCAAATACCATGGGTAAGAGGAACTGGATCAAGTTCTTCAATTTCATTTGTTCTGCTGCCAGGGCGTTTGGTTATCGCTTAGTAGAGTTACCCCCAATACTACTGAAGACGATATTAAAAACTATCTACTATAATTTCCCAGGCCGTTGTTTATGGCAATTACAACCGAAGAGCCCTGAAGCCTTAAGTTTATTCCAAAGTTGGTTGATCCTGACCTTATTGATGACCTATATGATGATAAAAATTGGCCAGATGGAATCCGAAAAGATTTTCCTTTCAAATAAAATTACAAATCAACAAAAGAAATAATTTAACTGAATGCAAGGTATTTCAAGAATGGCTTAGTGTTTATCAGAATATTCGTGGAATGCGGACAAAATTGGTCGAACTATCTTTGGCTGCAGCAGAGTGTGATTATGATGTCATTGTCGACTAACTTTTATCCTTGACATCGGTAACGCTGAACTTGAATGCCAGGTTATATAATCTATCGTAAAGACAGATCATCCATGACTAGTACAAAACAACGGGTGGGTTCCTAATAATTAAGTTTTGCAATAGGTGTTAGTTACACAATATTGACAATATTGAACTTTTTTTGTTTCTATTGAGTTTTAATTTTAAGGCAATAATGGGGGTGCTTATATTCCACCCTGCTCACCTTTAGTTTATATGAAGCCCATTACGGCCATTGATAATATTATGTCTAATAACTCTGACTTTAAATTTTATCTAATGGGCGATTACAATCTGCCTTATGTAAATTGGGTAAATGATGAGTTTGAGTGACAACCCCGGGTGATTGTAGAATTTCTGTGAATGCGTTATTAACTGTCTATTTCATAATATGTTTCAAATTAGCAATATTCTTAATAATAAGTTTTATGGTTTCTAATTTTTCACAAAATACTAATGATTTTGTTGTAATCGCTGATGAGCCTTTACTACCGTGCGATCCACATCACCCAGCTATTGTTGGTAATACGCTTCACGGTGATACTGCAAAAACTCGATTTTGACACTTTTTATTATAATTTTTTGGGCAAGCTAATTATATAGGTATAAATGATTATCTTTTAAATTTTAATTGGAATCAGTGTTTAATAATGGATGTAAATAGGGCTATTGGTGTGTTTAATGACATTGTATTTCATGCTATTAGTCTGTTTTCCCGCTTGTTCGTCTAAAAACGCCCGTTTCCATTATGGTTTTCAAATGAATTGCAAATGATTTTTTTCAAAAAAATAGCTCATAGAAAGTATAAAGTATCTAATGATGGTAACCACTACCAAGAATACCTCAAATTTACAAGGCAATTAAATCTTTAATAAAACAGTTTAGCTGAGTATTTAAAAAATATTGAAAATTCAGTGGAGGGGGACATTTTTTTTGGAACTTGTTCGTTCTCAGGAGAGAAAGTTCAGTACCTGGATGTATGTTTTTGGACGAACAAACCGCTGGATGGACAGCAATTGTCGGGTTTTTGAACATGTTTTCAAAAAAGTATAAAACTGATTTTAGTCACTCAGGTTCAATGATGAATTTACTTGGGTAATACTTTAGATTTTAGTAATCTTAGTATAACTCTGGCCTGCTTTTGACAGTATAGTTCAACTCAAAGGAAGCGGTCCAGGACCCGATGGGGTACCCCAAAATTTTTAATTAATTGTTCTATTCACTTCTACATTTATGGATATTGTTTAATATGTCTCTGAAGAATGGTATCTTTCCTATCCTGGAAAACAGTTTTGTCAGTCCTATTTTCAAGTCAGGTAATAGGTCTGATGTTCGTAATTATAGAGGAGTAGCTATTTTAATTCATTTCCAAAATTTTGAGAAGCTAGTATGGACCGTAACTGTTTCTTTGTTACCCTTAATAACTTCTGAAGCATGGTTTTATAGAAATAGATTTCTGCAACAAATATGACGCTTTATACTCAGTATGTGTTGACGGCTTTGGGGTCGCGCCAGGTTGATTCTATTACACTGACTTTTCCAGAGCCTTTGACACTGTAAGTCAACTTCTTTTAAAAAAGCTTGAAGGATGGGCTGGACGGTAGCATGCTGTCATGGTTTAAAACTTATTTAATACGTAAACAAAATGTAAGAATAAAAGGATTTACTTTCGAGATATCCAGTAAATCAGGGTACCTCAAGGGAGTCATTTGGGTCAATATTTGTTTAATTTATTTATTAAATTAACTAAACAAATTCATTTGAACATCTTTTTTATGCTATATTAAAGTTATTTAGAATTATAAAAACTTTGGATGACTGTGTATCATTGCAATGATTTGAACCGCCTAAATGAATGGTGTTTTGAGAATAAACTTGCTTTAAATATCAAAAAGTGTAAAATATGTTTTGAAGAACTACAAATTGTATAAACTTTGATTATAAAATTCAGGAGGAAATCTTGAAAGAGTGTCCTCATTCAGATTTGGGTCTTATTTTGGGCATAAGATGACTTTTTAAACTTCTATTACGATTCTATTGTTAATAAATCACTTAAATTGTTAGGCTTTATTAACAGGTTTTCACTGGATTTACAAAATTAAATGCCTTAATTTTCTTTAAATAGCTTGGGACGTTCAAGAATGGAATATTTATCCTGTGTATGGTCCCCTCCTATTTGGTACATGTGTTAACCTTGAGAAGGTAAAATAAATATATTAAATTGGCATGTTTTAGAACAAACTTTCCATTACTTTTTTCAATTATGATGAGGCCGAACTTATTTGGGATTAGATGGATTGGAGCACAGAAGGGGAAAAGCAATTTGCTTTTTTTAAACTTATTAATGGTGTAATAGACTGTCCGGATTTGTTATCTCAGGTTGGTTTAGAGCACCTAATAGACAAACAGGCTTCAGAACTATTTGCGATACAATTTCACGATCTATGGTGCATTCTCACCATAGAAATTAGCTATGTTGGGTGAATTTGACTTTTTCTCCTTTCCCTTTAGTTCATTTAAAGGTAAACCAAATGTCAAATTATAGTATTATTTATGTATTTTTTTAACTGTATTATCAATATTGTTTTTAACATAGGTAATTTAGTTTTAATTTTTTTTTTATGTATATTATTGTTTTTGTTATTGTATTTTTAATGGGTTTTTTGTGCCCGTAAATAAATAAATAAATAAATAAATAAATAAATAAATAAATAAATGAATAAATAAATAAATAAATAAATAAATATACTAAAAAACGAGATGTATAAAAATATACTTGCTGGAGAGGAAATTTTTAGCGGGAAAAGGGGAAAAGAAAGGATTTGTAAAGGGGTGCATTTTGTAGATTACAGGAAATTAAAGGGAAAATCCCCGAACCATTGATAAGATAGTTCAAAAATAATTAATATTCCCAAAACTGTAAATAATTTTTAACTTTACCTTTAAACTTTCTAACTGTAATAGTGATAAACAAACAATCTTTAATTGTGACGTAACGTCTCTAGATTCACGCCTCATAGACTTCGTAAGGCTTTTCGGTTTTCTAATGTCAAATAAATTGCTTTTTAAAAAAAAAAGGGAAATTTGGTAAATTTTTATTTTTGTACCCTTTTTTTTTCTTTTCACATTTTTAAAAAAAATTGTTTTTTTATAAATTGTAAAGCTGATATTATCGTTAGATAATAAGTAACGACTAAATTTTTTTACCTCTTGAAAATTAATTAAGGCCATCAGTGCCTAGTAAAAGAGTAATTTTAAACCTTTCTTTTTTTTGGATATTTTTAAAAGTAAACAAAAACAAATTGTTTGTTATGGGTAATTTTATCTTGGAATTGTTGATACGCCTTATTGACATATCGCAAAAATTTGTAGTAAAGTAATTTGTAAAATAAAACTTGTGTATATTTAGGCTATTCTAGTGTATTAATTAGCAATAGTTCTTCTACAGGGCGGCCAAACCTTAAATTTGTACCTATTAGGTTTGCAGTTCATATTTAGCCGATAACAGATTTTGTCGGCAACTACTTATGGTGCGAAGGCGTGCCGATTAACGTTTTCTCAATAATTATTATTATTATTGAGTTAAGCAAGAAATTCGAAAATTGGCTAATTACCCAAAAAAGGCCTCTCACAGTTGTTCCAAATTATTTTCTACAAACCCCCTAGGTTCCTAAGGAACCTGTGTTTTGATGTATTATTTGTTAAAAAAAAATAATGTAAAACTGCATTTCTTAACATTAACATATGTGCTCCATCACCTTTGAGAGTTTTGGAAAGGCTTGGTGACAGACAAATTTTATAATGACCCATGCTCCCGTAAATGTTGTTAATTTTTTCCCCATTTCATAAAAAGCATTCTTTCTGTCTTTTAAAGAATCGACATGTATTCCAAAGGCTGTTGTGGCTATAACATCGTTTGTAAACCTGAAATTTAAAATTAATGTAAGGTCATTTGGTGTTGCTACCCAGATTTAAAGATCAGTAATGTTATCCTGTATATTTAGCTTAAACCTTTGTTGTTTAACTGGTCGGCCAAGAATTCCCTTTCCCCCGTATTTTATATATATATATATATATATATATATATATATATATATATATATAATATATATATATATATATATATATATATATATATATATATATATATATATAAATATATATATATATATATATATATATATTATATATATATTTATATATACAGAAAAGGGAGAAGGGGAAAATAGGACAATCCGGAGCATTTTGGATGTACCTAAAAACGCCGCACGCATTGCTTATCGATCAATAATTTTGGGAAACAAATTCAAAAGCGCGTGGCCCGGAAAGGGGTAATTTTAATACGTTTATTCCTGAAATAATTCTTTACTATGAAGCTCACAGCTAAAGTTTTACGGTTTTATTTGGCCAAAAAATTTTTTTTTAAAAAATAATTATTAATAATGGATGTTTAGAACTGGAAGAGAAAATTAAAATTATTAAATGGTATCACCGTGAAAACCTGTTGGGGGGAAATTGGGGGAAATTTTTTATTAATTTATTTCCAACCAGGCCACCCCACGATTTCCACTATTCACCGAGTCTTAAAAAACCCTTTTGACATTTGGTTGTTGTCTCCAAAAACATAAACATGATAGTGTCCCAGAAGAAAAAAGAAAGGAAAATAAAGGGGAAAATTTGGTAGGGGGAAATGTTATTAAAAACCTAAATTTTCATTAATCAATTGCAAAACAGGTTAATTTGAGCAGAAGATCAGTGGGTAGAGTGCTGAGAAAAAAAAGGGTACCGATCCTACAAAGTAAGAAAAACCATGAAATTTTTTGATGATCATTTTAGACGAATGCAATTTTGTGAAACTGTAATGGAAATGGAAAAATAACAATGATTTTTTTTTTTGGGGCACTAAAATCACAAATTTATGGTTTCCCCGGGGAAAAGGGAATAATCTACAAGAATTGCAATTTTTAAAATTTAAAATTTTTTTGGGTTATTACCCCGCATTCTAAAATGTCAAACGTTTTTTTACAATCTTGGTTTTTTTGGGGCAAGGGTGGTTTATTTGAGCATCTTCGATAACTTCAAAGAGTTTTTCTTTTTTTTTTCTATGAATGCAATTTTAATTTTTTTTTTTAAGAATATTTTACGCCACTATTTATTTGAGAAAATTTTTTTTTTTAGGAAAACTGTTTGGGGTTTTAAGACCCAGCAAATTCAGGTCCCGTAAGCAACTAATTTTTTAAATTTTTTGATAAGAAATGATGAAGCGGTTGCCAGCTCCCTGCTACTTGCCTATAAACACTGCATCCTCTTACTAAAAAAAAAAAAGTAGTACAGAACTAAACCAGATAATTCTTCCGAATTTATCACCGCACTCCCCCCCCGTCCCAACCCAA